>CAJPEV010005115.1:0-16963 GCA_905338385.1 Darwinula stevensoni
ACAATGATAGAACGACGGCTCCGAATGCTCAAGTCCGGCAGACCTGAGTGACCTATGAGAGTGGGGACGACACGTTCTCGAGGCGTAAGCTGGCGTTTCCACCTGCTGGATGGAATGGCAAAATAAATGGACTCGCGTCAAGTCGTCGGTGTATTGCTCCGCATCCAAATTCATTCCATTTCAGTATATATTTACGAAGGAAGAAAATCCCACATTCGAAGAATCGGCAGAAATCAGAAGATGCTCCTGAAGTTGAGGGAATTTATGCGACCCATGTCGACTACATTCCTGGGGATCGACAGGAGGAAATAACATTAACGGTACCGAAGCAGAACCCATTATGACCTGGTTCTCAAAGTCTCTTCTCTCTTATTTGTTGGGCATTTCTCCATTTGATGGACCTTTGCTAACTCGCATTTTTATCATCAGCCTGTCCTTTTCCTCTTCAAAAAGAATTTCCGTCAAGAAAATCTCAGAAGGTCGCATTCCGATGTGCTAAACAGTGAACTGTATTGAGGAGATGCGAAATTTGAAGCATTGGCCCTTGGAGAACCCTGCATTCAAAATATCGGGATGAGGCTGGGAATTCCCCTTGCTTCGGTTTGGTCACACTACATGTCTCTGTAGAGGAGAATGGGTACCTCATAGACCATTACGAATATGTTGCAGACAACGTCGACGCCTGTAATTCATAATTTATTATTTATATATGAAGCACTTTCTTTGTAATTTAAATTTGAGCCAAACAATTCCTGGAGTAAAGAGGCGTATCCGAAGATATAGAAGAAGAAGTGTCATCAGGTTTCACGCGCCGATTCCCTAAAACTTAAAACTTAAAACCACAATGACTCAGTGTTTGCAAGAAGTACTCCATGATTTTTTTTTAATTTATGTGTCTGTGTGCTTTCCTTCATTCATTTGGGGAAAGTTTTGTTCTTCAGGCACTAATGGTATACAGTAACTCGCGCCGTAAAGGGGTCGTCCGTCATCAGCAGGTCCTCATGTAAGTAGTTGAGTCAGGGACGATTCTGCTCGCAAGAAAGGAATTTTCTCTCGCAAACTAGGATCCCATCATCACCAAATGCGGGGAAAGTGGTGCCTCGATTAGAGTGATTGGTTATGCGATTGCCCGTGACCCCTGTCGTGGGGCATGGCTTCATTCCGGACGAATGCAACCCATCCAGGCTCTTCCGCTATTTTTATTTCACGTCCTGAAAGAACATTCAACTCTTTTTTTTTCCATTGCTCTACTGTATATCCCGGACATTCGAATAGTCGGGTAACGTTCCCAAGAACGTTCATGGGGCGTTGTCAACACATTGGGTAAAACGTTCATTGAACATTCATTAAACGTTCCAGTGCTTCTTGGGATCATTTTCATTACTTTCTCCCTGAAACATGTGAGATTGCGGGCTCTCAAATCGTTTTTCTTTCTCTTCTCGGTTCTCGCGATTCTTCCGTACGACTTGTTCAAACGCTGAGATCATCATCGAAATGATAAAAGCAAAGAATATGCATATTGTGAGAGACATCGGCGCCCCACGTTTCGAACTACCTCCGTGCAGAAGAAGGATCGGAGTTGGGCACTTAAAAAAAAAAAGTGTTTTAGAAAAAGTAATAAATGGTGAAATTCTTTTGCATTGCTTGGGTAAGGGACTAGAAATTCGGCGCAAAGTCCCAGTGGACCGGCATTTTCTAACTTTTACATCTAAGGATAACTTCCTAAGAAAAGCTTCACCTGGTATTCGAATTAAAAGGACAGTGTTTCATGAGGAGACAAATAAATATACAAGAACAGGAACCGATTTGGTCTTTGACAGGAACGCGTGTCGCACGAGGTCACGTTCTCCTCAAGGGAGACATCTAGTGGGGTCGATCGAAAACAATTCGAAGTCTTCTCCTCTCCATTTTTATTTATTTCTTTTTTCGTTCTCCATGAGCCAGGGAGCAAATTTCAATCGTTTTTCCCTGTTTGTTCAATTGTCAATGCACTCTATGATTTCTCTTCGTGTTGTGCATTAACATTTCAGTTAAATGAGAGAAGAAAGATAGCCAAGTCCGAAAATGAAATTGAAAGAAAGTGAAGTTTTACCAATGGGAAAAGTCCCAAAAAGAAACTGCAAAGCCTGTGAAGGTATGGTTCTGATGGATTCTGCTCCATTTATGTCAATTTATTTATTTTTGGCGATTTCCTAGAGGAGAGTGGCCGATTCGCGCGGCATCAATACTAAGGCTGAAGACAACTAATTTCTAATTATTAATTAACGAGTGATATCCAATCGCCATCCAGTTGAAATATACCCTGAAATGAAGTCAATTTGGAATTGGAACGTTCCACCTATGATCAAAGGAGTAAATTCGGACAGCTTTCTCGCACTTTAGGCGTCTTGGGAAGAAATGCCAGAACATCTACCGTAGAGAGGGAAAAATGTTCTTCTTTCTGATCTACGCCGTATACACTCGCAAAAATGTCATTAACTTTCAGAATCCTGCGAAATTTGAAAAGATGCAAACCCTGCCAGTAGTATACTAAACCAAATCGATTCTGAGCTCAAGTGTAAGGAAGAGAAAGCCTTCCTTACGGATGGGATGAGCATTCCTCCTCAAGGAATTCATGTTTAGACTGCGGAAGAAGGAAGAAGGAAGCCGGACAGTAAAGAAAAAGTCACTTTACCTTTCCTCGCATAGAAAAGAACGACTTCATTCAAAAATGACTTCTCTCTCCAATGACCTGTTAATGTAATGGAATGTATGTTGATATGCTCTGCGGGATAAATGAACGATATGCACTCTCTCAATTGCGTCATCCAGAATTTTCTCCAGAATTTCTCTGCGATATTGTGCCAGAGACACCTTGAGCAGGAGCTCTGCTTATATCTCCAATGGGAGATAACAGAGAGACCACCTGTCTCTTGATCTCTGCTTTCAATGCATCCGGAAAGAAGGCTTTCTCCTCCTAACACTTGGGCTCAGAATCAATTTGGTTTGGTATACTACTGGCAGGGCTTGCATCGTTTTAAATTTCGCGTGATTCTGAAACCTGATGACATGTTTGCTAGTGTACAGATGAGAAACATGAACATTTTCCCTCTGAATTGTAGATGATATGTCATTTCTTATCATGCCGCCTGAAGTGCGAGGAAGCCGTCCCAATTTACTCCTTCGATCAAAGGTGGAACGTTCCAATTGACTTCAATTCAGGGTAAATTTCAGCTGGATGGTAATTGGATATCACTCGTTAATTAATCATTAGAAATGAGTTGTCTTCAGCCTCAGAATTGATGCCGGGCGAATCGGTCACTCTCTTATAGGAAATCGCCCAAAAGAAGTAAATTAACAGAAACGGAGCAGAATCCATCAGGACCATACCTTTAGAGACTTTGCGGTTTGTTTTCGGGACTTTTCCCATTGGTAAAACTTCATTTTCTTTCAATTTCATTTTCGGACTTGGCTATCTTTTTCCTCTCACTTAACTGAAATTTTAATGCACAACACGAGGAGAAATCATAGAGTGCATTGACAATTAAACAAGCAAGGAGAAACGATCGAAATTTGCTCTCTGTCTCATGGAGAAAAAAAAAGAAAAGAAAAATGTGGAGAGGACTTATAATTGATTTCGATCGAACCCACTAGATGTCTCTGTAGAGGAGAGGGGGTACCTCATACACTATTACGGACATGTTGCAGACAGGGTCGACGCCTGTAATTTCATAATCTAATATTTATACATGAAGCACCTTCTTTGTAATTTAAATCTGAGCCAAATAATTCCTCAAGGAAAGAGGCGTATCCGAAGAGATAGAAGAAGAACTATCATCAGGTTGCACGCGCCGATTCCCCTAGGTTTAAAACCACAGTGATTCAGTGTTTTTTAACAAGTACCTGGTGATTTCTTGTATGGAAATATTTTATAAGTGTCTGTGTGCTTTCCTTCTTCTTTTTTGGGGAAGTTTTGTTCTTCAGGCACTAATGATATACAGTAACTCATGGCCGTAAAGGGTTCGTCCGTCAAAAGCAGATTTGAGCGTCTTGGGAAGTTGAAATGTTAACAAACCCTGCACTCAAATTTAATTTTCGTCTCCCTAGTCCACGTTAATTCAAGATATCAAGATTCAAGATAGTGATATCAAGAGGCGATTTCGCCCATTTCGATATCACGTGTCGAGGTCGAGACAAGTCGGTTACCTTTCCTTTTCTTGCTGCCATCAAACTGGAAAAACCTACCACACTCGACATTATCTATTCCCTTAATTATCTTGAAAGCCTGGATGAGATCGACCCTCCTTAACCTTCGTTCGGGTTCGGATAAGAGAGACAGTCCATATTTCCGGCACGTGATGGTGCCTCACTTCATCAAATCCACATTCGGTCGCTCATTCTTCTTCAGTAAGAAGGAGTTACTGGAATGCCCTGAGCATTTTACGTGATGGTGTACTATGGCGGTGACTGGTTCTTCGATGCATGGCAATCATACTTTTGCAATGCACGGAACCTTGCGTAAACTCTTTTTGGTGCCCTCACTGCATCATTATAAATTTTCACTTCTCCCTAAATATCCAAAGAAGCCAAGCCACTAACTTACTTAATCAAAGAACATTCGGTGGGAAGTCGGCCGAATAAATATGCTGTGGATATTTTTGAATTTGAGTTGGGATCTCAGGATTCTGTTCGAATAAATGTAATGCGCTGCATAGAATCTTGTTGGTAGAGAATCAATCTAGATATGAAAGAACTTCCGTTAAAATAACATCCGTTTTCCTTGCATGAAAAAATGAAGTCGTCTGACGCTCTGAAACCCTCATTCAGAGGAGCACCGAGCGAATCGGTCGGGAATCCCCCCCGGAATCATGGATATGGATCGATTCGCTGGGCTGGAATCCAAGGATTTTCTGCACCTGCCGGATGATCCGGCTCGGATAAACGTAGAGGCTAGAGCTTAACCTCGCCGCCACTAGATGCCTCTCGCGTGGTGGGTGAGAACATCGTACTAATTTCCTCGCTTGCTAAGGAATCAATTTTCAGTAGAAAGGTATTCTTTTCAATCTTCGCAATGGAAATCCTTACTTAACCTCGCCGCCACTAGATGCCTCTCGCGTGGTGGGTGAGAACATCGTACTAATTTCCTCGCTTGCTAAGGAATCAATTTTCAGTAGAAAGGTATTCTTTTCAATCTTCGCAATGGAAATCCTTCTCGACATTAAAATTGGAAAATGCACCATTTTTCTGTAAATAGATTGGAAATGCGGATAGAAACTGTTTCATCTCCAATGTGCGCGTGACGAGGAATAGCGACAAAGTTCTTCAATCGAATACTGACGGAATGGTCATACTTCTTCCTGGGACATGTTGTAGCGCCCGTCCTCTCCGATTAGGAAAGAATCTGATACGTACAGGGAAGCGATGATCGGCGAATAGCCGCGACAC
Source organism: Darwinula stevensoni (assembly GCA_905338385.1). NCBI lineage: Eukaryota > Metazoa > Arthropoda > Ostracoda > Podocopida > Darwinulidae > Darwinula > Darwinula stevensoni. Next base: position 5,425 of record CAJPEV010005115.1, read on the forward strand.
CAAGATGGAGATGATTTCATTTTCACGAAAAATTCGAAGTAATGACTTGATGCACCTCTGCTCTTGTGATTTCAATTTAAAAACGTTACGTGACGACATCATTCCTTACATGAAACTTTCAAAGCATCAGAAACTCCTTGCGTTTGTGTTCCATATACGTCACACTCTATAGGGAGAACTTATGCTGATTTCAGGGTGACGAGAAAGGCCGAGATGGTTATGCCACGTCGACTGAAAGGGGGAGGAGGCACGAGAGGACGAAAGAAAGCCAGGGGACGGCAGGGACTTGAACCCGGGCTCATCGGCACTTCCACCGCTGACACCATTCCAAAGATTTGAACACGAGATAAAAATGGGGAAAATGGCTTCAAACACTTGAGTCCTGTAGATCCAAGGGGCGGGTGATAATAGGTTCTCGTGGCGTGAGAGGGAATTTTTTTGAAATGTTGGATGAAGGGGGAAAAAGTCGGACTCGAGTCCAATCGTTGGTGAAGGCTTCGCATCGAGATTGAATCCATTTCAGGATACTTTTACGAGGGTAGAAAATCTTGCAGCGGAAGTATCAGGAGGAATCGATTGGAATCTGGAGACGCTTTTTCTCTTCAAAAGGAGTTTCTGTTAGGATGGCATCAGAAGACTGCGTTCAGATCTACAAGACATCGAACTGCATGGAGGCGACGAGGAAATTTTCTTCATCGGCCCGAAAAAGAATCCTTAATTTTAAAACTTGGGGAAGGCAAGGGATTCCCTATTTCAGCCCTCTTCCTGCGTGTCGGAGCTCTGATACTCGGTGCACTGATGATTTAAGAAGGAATCGTGTCGTGCTGGTTTATTGAAATGGCGTCTAGATTGCAAGCAATATGGAATATCCCAAAAACATGTTTCCCTTTTAGCAATGGTTTTTCATTTCACGCATTCGAATCTCTCGACGAGAAATGTGCCATTCTATGCTACCACGCTTCGTTGGACCATAGGTCCAACCATCGATACCATTATCGATGGTTGGAGGTATTCCATAGGAGGCATTCCAAACCAAGGAGACGAATCACCGCCCGTCTCTGTGATCCTTCTAAATGACGCGTTCATGAGATGCGCTTTCTGATGAGAAAGGATTATACCTAAGATGATCTCGGATCATCCCATTAACCGGGGATATATAAGCCAATAGATTGAAATAATGAACGTAAATGCGCTGAAATCCTCTACCTGACCGTCCTTCAGGACCCAACAGATGACTCCATAATTGATGACGATCACCAGTGTCCTCGGTGACAAGCTTCCTCCTCTTGGGAAAAAGAATGCATCCGGACACCTCAATAAATACATGTAAGGTCTTGGAAGGTCAAGCTAGTTCTGGGGCAGCTTGCGGGAGTTGGAGATTCGCCATTCGGCGTAAAGGGCAAGGTGGCCGACTTGTTGCGCCCTCAAAATCAGTGCTTATTTCCTCAAGAAACATTTTGGCGAGGAATCGAATGAATAGGAAGGTGTTCGATTGGGAGAGGAGAAAGAAAAAATCGTAGACGCCGATTTCGTTCTGCGGCACGCGCGGAGAGGCGGAGGAGGTGGACATCCTCCTCAAGGGAGACATCTAGTGGGACCGAAGTAAAGCAATTCCAATCTCCCCATTCTACCCCATGAAATGAAATCATATTTGAAGAGAGACTGGAAGAAAGAGCATGAAAGTGGAAAGAAGAAAAGTTTCATCAAATTAAGAAACGTAAAAAAAATGGCTTGAGGGCCTTACAATCTCGCCCTGATGAAATTCGCGCCTGCTTCAATACTTAATTTCCTTGTTTCAAGTCCATGTCAGCGGCGGTCCGCATCAATTTGTGAAGTTAAGGGAATTCCCTACCGGCATATATGGCATTCATCTCTGAAAATGTAATCTGAGATGGAGTTAAATACGATGAGATCCTTTTCCCATGATTGGAAGCGAGTCCGTTTCCTTCCAGAATTCAGGAAGAACGTGTTCTTGGAGGCTCTGTTCATACTTTTTTTTTCCTTTCTGCATTTGATGGAATTTTGTTTGCATCCATTAAATTCTCAGGCAGAAGTTTCTTTCTTGAAATCACGTTAACTCTTCAAGATAATGCATTCAGTATATTAAATACGGGTCTGGATCAAAGCAATAAGAATATGTCTGGCTTGGCCGGAGGAGAACCTGTCGATCAAAACTTGAATTGAACTAGTATTGGAACGTGTACGTGAAATTTGACATCTTCCTTGAATTGAATGCGGAAACTGGATGATTCCTTGGGAATACACGGGAAAAGGGTAAACGAAACTCGCTAGTCTCCAATTTCCTTGCGACGCGTCACAAATTCTGCGAACTGCAAATATACTGTTTCGTTTTTGTCCTCTCAAGTTTTACTCTCTTCCTCAGAATCGATGCGTGAGCCCAAGTCCTCTCCGTTTTCCACTCTGTGAGAATCGATTTACGGGGTCGCTGCTACGTCGGAGAGAAAGTCAACGAATGGGAGCGAGCCATCAGCAGAGAATATTTCAAGTCCTCGGAGACGATAGATTCTTGTCCAAAAGCAAGTCTCGGCTTTTCAGAAAAAACATGTATATCCTAAATAAATAGTTTTGATTACGCTTTGGCGTTTGCAAGGAGCTTCTTGCGATTGAGCTCGATCACTGTGACAGTCGATATCAAAATTTCAAGGACATATAGTTTCCTAATGATTGCTTAATGCAAACTGCAAGATGAAGAGTAACTCGCATTCATGTCTCCTCGTTTGCAAGGTCTTTCCAAGCTTCTAATATGGAGCCTATAACAGATCGATGATTAGACCCTTATGGACACGGCTTAAGCCATTTAAAAGTTCCTGTAATTTTGAAAGCGATCCTTTTAATACCCTTTTAGTTATTGGTGGAATCCTTCGATTCCGAATAGACTTCCTTACTGAGAATCACTTTCACCGGAAGAAAATTCAAAAGAAACAAGCAATGAAATAAAAGAAGTTTAAATGCCATTAAGTCTTGGAGTTGAAGTGGAGGGGAGGGGAGTCGGCTTCATCAATACTAGGAATTGAGCCAATGAAGAAACTTAATGACACTAATGCCGAATTGTGTTAGCATTAATCAGAAAGTGATTTTTACACATTTTTCACGTTTTTGTTTTCTCACTTCACAAGACTCCACTTTTTTCCAGGTTTTTTTATGTTGGAACTTGGCTATCTACATTCCTCTTTCTTAATCGAACTTCACAAAACCCAAAACAAATCCAAATCAGGAAAAAAGAATGGAGGTGGAGGAAGAATGAACATCTAAGTGAATGGGGAAGACGGGCAGAATTTCCACCTTGGCTCGTGAAGAAGGCGAAACGCACAAGATGCAGGAGGGAGAAGTGGCAGGAGGTTCAGGATTCTCATTGCTTCAATTTGGCTTTGCTAGATGGCTCTCTTGAGGAGGATGTAGGCCTCTTGCAACTTTCCGGCCCGTTGCAGTCCGGATGGGAGCCAGGGATTTATTTTTATTATATCTATGCATGAAACACTTTTATTGCAATTGAATGTGGTGCTAAAAAATCTCTCAAAGGGGCCGAATTAGACGTGGAGACGTGAAAAGAAATGTCATCGCGTTTTCTGCGCAGAATCGCTTGTGCTGTTGAGCATCGCACTATAATATGGAAATCGTCGTCAATACTATATACCTCTTGACAGTTTTTAGTGGTGCTCTTGAATTTTTCTTTCTCTGATTGGAGAGAGCTCGATTCTCAGGGCACTGATAACCTAGACTGATGATCAGTTGCAAACTAAGAGGATGGTCTGAAAGATGTTTTCTTGCCATTCTGGACTCAGATTTCGTTCCATCGGCATTTCGGAGGGCATCGACCATATTGGGTTTTGTTACTCTCAAGAAGAACGTCTCCACATGAAAGAGTCAGTTGAAAGAATCGCAAAGAAAGACCGAGTAGAAAATCATGTTTCGGAAATTCCTAGCCTGAAAAAAAAAAGATATAGTAAGTGCATCACTGGTGCATAGAGAAATGTGGGTATTTAACTCGCGAATAAGTAAAATTGATCCCTTCCCAAATAAGTAATGATTTATCATCAGTATGCATTTTTTTTTTCATTCTGGTAGCTTCTACCACCAGGTTCTGTCTACCTCCTCAAAATGATTTCACCTCAAACTCGATGAACCTAACAACCTAACACCGACTTCTCCCTCAGTATCTTCACCGATGAAATGATGATCAAATTTTACTGAATTTGCACCAAATCATCGTCACATTTCATGTGTTAAAAGAATTTTTTTTTCTTTTAGTGGGCGCACAGGGCAGGACACACTGACTATCCCGGCTGTGAATTAGCATTCCAAGTGAATGTATTTCAGTCATAATCCAAACAGGGAACGTGCATGAACAATTTGGAGCTCTCACGGAACTCTCATGGAGAGTCTTGTTCTTTTCAAGTTCTCCTAATGCTCCAGTTTTCTGATTAGATACACTTGTGCCCTTTTCCGAACCTCTTCCCTTGTGGCGTTGCCGTCAAAACATTTTGGCGAGGAATCGAATGAATAGGAAGGTGTTCGATTGGGAGAGGAGAAAGAAAAAATCGTAGACGCCGATTTCGTTCTGCGGCACGCGCGGAGAGGCGGAGGAGGTGGACATCCTCCTCAGGGGAGACATCTAGTGGGACCGAAGTAAAGCAAGTCCAATCTCCCTATTCTACCCCATGAAATGAAATCATATTTGAAGAGAGACTGGAAGAAAGAGCATGAAAGTGGAAAGAAGAAAAGTTTCATCAAATTAAGAAACGTAAAAAAAATGGCTTGAGGGCCTTACAATCTGGCCCTGATGAAATTCGCGCCTGCTTCAATACTTAATTTCTTTGTTTCAAGTCCATGTCAGCGGCGGTCCGCATCAATTTGTGAAGTTAAGAGAATTCCCTACCGGCATATATGGCATTCATCTCCTCTGAAAATGTAATCTGAGATGGAGTTAAACACGATGAGATCTTTTTCCCATAATTGGAAGCGAGTCCGTTTCCTTCCAGAATTCAGGAAGAACGGGTTCTTGGAGGCTCTGTTCATACTTTTTTTTTCCTTTCTGCATTTGATGGAATTTTGTTTGCATCCATTAAATTCTCATGCAGAAGTTTCTTTCTTGAAATCACGTTAACTCTTCAAGATAATGCATTCAGTATATTAAATACGGGTCTGGATCAAAGCAATAAGAATATGTCTGGCTTGGCCGGAGGAGAACCTGTCGATTAAAACTTGAATTGAACTAGAATTGGAACGTGTACGCGAAATTTATTTTAGCTCCATTTCGTCCCACTAGATGTCTCTCGTGACGAGTTTGAAACGGGAGAATCAACGCGATTCTCCGATTCAAATTTATAAAACGCGGTTCAATACCAGGTCTGCACAGGAGGAATTGCAGGCCAGAGAGTTTGCGCTGAAACTCGCTAGTCTCCAATTTCCTTGCGACGCGTCACAAATTCTGCGAACCGCAAATATACTGTTTCGTTTTCGTCCTCTCAAGTTTTACTCTCTTCCTCAGAATCGATGCGTGAGCCCAAGTCCTCTCCCCGTTTTCCACTCCGTGAGAATCGATTTACGGGGTCGCTGATACGTCGGAGAGAAAGTCAACGAATGGGAGCGAGCCATCAGCAGAGAATATTTCAAGTCCTCGGAGACGATAGATTCTTGTCCTAAGGTAAGTCTCGGCTTTTCAGAAAACATGCATATCCTAAATAAATAGTTTTGATTGCACTTTGGCGTTTGCAAGGAGCTTCTTGCGACTCAGCTCGATCACTGTGACAGTCGATATCAAAATTTCAAGGACATATAGTTTCCTAATGATTCGTTAATGCAAACTGCAAGATGAAGAGTAACTCGCATTCATGTCTCCTCGTTTGCAAGGTCTTTCCAAGCTTCTAATATGGGGCCTATAACAGATCGATGATTAGACCCTTATGGACACGGCTTAAGCCATTTAAAAGTTCCTATAATTTTGTAAGCGATCCTTTTAATACCCTTTTAGTTATTGGTGGAATCCTTCGATTCCGAATCGACTTCCTTACGTAAACAGGCAATGAAATAAAAGAAGTTTAAATGCCATTAAGTCTTGGAGTTGAAGTGGAGGGGAGGGGAGTCGGCCTCATCAATACTATATCAATACAATAGGAATTGAGCCAATGAAGAAACTTAATGACACTAATGCCGAATCGTGTTAGTATTAATCAGAAAGTGATTTTTTACACATTTTTCACGTTTTTGTTTTCTCACTTCACATGACTCCGCTATTTTCCAGGATTTTTTATGTTGGAACATGGCTATCTACATTCCTCTTACTTAATCGAACTTCACAAAACCTAAAACAAATCAGGAAAAAAGAATGGAGGTGGAGGAAGAATGAACATCTAAGTGAATGGGGAAGACGGGCAGAATTTCCACCTTGGCTCGTGGAGGAGGCGAAACGCACAAGATGCAGGAGGGAGAAGTGGCAGGAGGTTCAGGATTCTCATTGCTTCAATTTGGCTTTGCTAGATGTCTCTCTAGAGGAGGATGTAGGCCTCTTGCAACTTTCCGACCCGTTGCAGTCCGGATGGGAGCCAGGGATTTATTTTTATTATATCTATGCATGAAACACTTTTATTGCAATTGAATGTGATGCTAAAAAATCTCTCAAAGGGGCCGAATTAGACGTGGAGACGTGAAAAGAAATGTCATCGCGTTTTCTGCGCAGAATCGCTTGTGCTATTGAGCATCGCACTATAATATGAAAATCGTCGTCGATACTATATACCTCTTGACAGTTTTTAGTGGTGCTCTTAAATTTTTCTTTCTCCGATTGGAGAGAGTTTGATTCTCAGGGCATTGATAATAACCTAGACTGATGATCAGTTGCAAACTAAGAGGATGGTCTGAAAGATGTTTTCTTGCCATTCTGGACTCAAATTTCGTTCCATCGGCATTTCGGAGGGCATCGACCATATTGTGTTTTGTTACTCTCAAGAAGAACGTCTCCACATGAGTCAGTTGAAAGAATCGCAAAGAAGGACCGAGTAGAAAATCATGTTTCGGAAATTCCTTACCTGAAAAAACATGGATATAGTAACTGCATCACTGGTGCATAGAGAAATGTGGGTATTTAACTCGCGAACAAGTAATATTGATTCCTTCCCAAATAAGTAATGATTTATCATCAGTATGCTTTTTTTTTTCATTCTGGTAGCTTCTACCACCAGGTTCTGTCTACCTCCTCAAAATGATTTCACCTCAAACTCGATGAACCTAACACTGACTTCTCCCTCAGTATCTTCACCGATGAAATGATGATCAAATTTTACTGAGTTTGCACCAAATCATCGTCACATTCCATGTGTTAAAAGAATTTTTTTTTTCTTTTAGTGGGCGCACAGGGCAGGACACACTGACTATCCCGGCTGTGAATTAGCATTCCAAGTGAATGTATTTCAGTCATAATCCAAACAGGGCACGTGCATCCAAAATTTGGAGCTCTCACGGAACTCTCATGGAGAGTCTTGTTCTTTTCAAGTTCTCCTAATGCTCCAGTTTTCTGATTAGATACACTTGTGCCCTTTTCCGAACCTCTTCCCTTGTGGCGTTGCCGTCACTGCAGGCAATGCAGGCGTCTCTCCTTGTTTCAATGTCCTCAAACTCTCTTGTTGCCCTGGCACCTCTAATACATAAAGCACGCATATGTTGGAAGTTAGCACCGTATAAAACTCCCATTCACGCACACAAGCGCAAAGAGACTAGTTACACAGGTCCTCCCCCAAAGGTACCCCAAAACATATGATCTTACAATCTCAAAGTTCAAAGTAGAGTTCAAAACTTCGGGAGAAGAAGGGAATTCCTAATGCTTCACTTTGTCCACGTTAGATGTCGCTTATGATGAAGACAGGCACCTCGGGCGGTTCTCCGCGCCTGTCAAAAGACAGAATCAGCGCCTGGGACAACATTATTTTTTCTCTCCTGCCAAAAACTGTCCTAATAATTAGATTTCGGACTAAAATATTTGTTGCGTGAGTTTGCCTAGGCTTGGAGGAGGAATAATGCCAGTCATCAGCGTGTCTGCGCCAAATCGCGGGTGTACAAGTCTCTCAACTTGAATGTAATTGTTTGCTGCAATAAAAGCATTCTTTATTATCTTGTTTGTCGAAGTGTCCTCATGATTTTATTCTCTCGAATCGGGGATGAATAGATGTGCCGTGCACTGATAATTAGCAAATGTCTAGCGATACATGGATGTGTGTCGGGTTTTAGCATGAGTTGAATGAACGTTAATTTTTTAACCTTCCCTGTGTTTCGTTGCGGCTGCGGCTAACATTAAGTCACTATTGCAATGTCGCTTATCGTAACACTCAGATGAACACTATCCCTATCATTCCCTGCCGCATCGAATAAAAAAAAAACTAAAATGGGAGGCGCTCGTCATACTTACTTTAACCTCGGCCGAAAGTTTCTCAACTTTTAGTCATAAGCCAATGCGGCCTAAAAATAATTTTTCTTGAAGCCTCTCAGCGAAGAGGATAGTTAGATCGAATACGGACCCATTTTGAGTTTTTTGCATATTATTATCGAATTCGCCTATGAATAGTCACTAAATTCATCCGCTAACGTGTGGAGCGCCATAGTTTCACCGACGATGCCCCGAGATCATCCTCATGCCGTGAGACATATACGTTTTCCTCCTCAAGACAGCGATTGTTGCTTGTATTTCGCTTGATCTTTACTGCATAATGAAAAAACGCGAGTCGTTCCTCGGAATGGAAGTATCAATAGCCGATCGTGGGAGAAAATATTCCACATAGTTGGAATTTGTTATCGGAAAACCGTGGTTGCGATATCCGTTGGTACGTATCTCCTGATGATTTAAAAGGATTTAATTTTCTCTCAACACGAAACTCAAGGTCGCTGATGGCAAATTTCGTTCTGAAAGCTCATGTCATCTCCGAGTGAAACTCTCGTGGGTATGACTGTTCGCTGGTGGAGGAAAAACAGTGAAACTGAAATCTTATTTTGGAAATGATACCCTCATTTTTTCCCCATCTGTAATAGAGAGGAGCTTCAAATTCTTCTGAAGAGGCACTCAGTTAAAATGGTGTAGAGCAAGCTCTGCATCTTTCATCAAAATTTTCTCATAGAGGTATACGAGAAAGCGAGGTTGTGACCTAGGATGGAGACGAAGAACCGACCTCGCCTCCGGAATCAAGAATAGTAGTATGATTAAAAAAAGGTCATGGAAATTTTAAATTGTCTCTAAGGTCAGACGAACTCGGACAATAGGTATATTATTGGCTTGAAGGCTATGAACGCTAGAACGATAGGAATGAGTCGGATAGGAAGGTGACTGGGCGAGGATATAGACGCATTCCTCATGCGCTTGCACGCAGGTGCCCATGCTCTGCCCCGAGGGTTTGTGAGGAGAAGAGGCCAAATGAAAGACGGAGCTTGTCTGGCGTCTAGACGATGCAGGAGCATCCGTAACTCCTTCAGCTTGTCTCGGTTATAGGCGCATATCGGTTTTACAGTCCCCATTCGTGCGATCCGGTCACAGTTGGGGAGACAGATGGGAATTGAATTCCGGGTTGACGCCTTTTCCTCGTGGAAAAAGTATATCAATGAGTGCACCCGAGCTTCCGTCCCAAACACCAAAATATTGAATACGAAATCTGAGTAATGGTTCTAGATACTCAAGTCCTGTAAACCCCAGTGGCAGGTGAGGGTCGGGACTACGCGTTTCCGAGGAGTGAGCTCACATTTTTTCGTGCGGATTTGAGATGGGAAAAAGACGGACTCCCTTCCGATCGCTGGTGAATTGCTCCGCGTGAAAATTTTCTCCATCGCAGGATACATTTATGAGAGGAGAAAATCACTCATCGGAAACGTCAGAAGGAATCTGTAGGAATCGGAAGACGAATACTAAAGTCGAGGGAATCGATGCAAGGCATGTCGAATGCACTCCTGCGAATCGGCTGAAGGAAGTAAATTAATGGAACCGTCTGGGCGGTCTGAGGGGCCGGGTTTGTGACCAGGGATGGGGATCATGATCCAACCTCACCGACGCAATAACAATAGGAATGTGATTGGAATCAGATAAACTCGCATATTACTGTATATTATTGGCTTCAAGGGTCGGAATGGCTTACTTATCACTGCATATCGTAAGTATTATATCAAAATGAGATCAGAAAGCAGAAGAAACGGACTATAACTGAAACGCGTTCAGACTGTACACTCTCAGAAATTTCAGAGCGTTTGGAGAGTAAAAAGTGAGCACACCGTAAGCTTTTCGAATTTACTCTCTTATTATTCACCAAATGCTCCATCATCGCTTGTATTGAAGTGAACACCTTGAAGTTCTTTGCCAGTCCACTAGATGGTGGTAAGGGTCTCGTTTTTCGCACAGTGCACAAAAGTTCTCTTCCCTCTTTCCCTGGAATTGTCCCTCGCAGGATTGTTTAGTGCCTTGCAATATGTCTCGCCTAGTCTCATTATAGGAATCAATAAACACGGACACTTCATCATTTGTTATCCACATATTCAATACATATTCATAGAGTCCAGGTCATAAACAAACTCATATTCCTATTGAGAACCCTTTTGGAATTGTATGAATAGAGAATTGAAGTTCTTGTTTAAGTGCTTTACCCCACATAGCATAAACCGTCTTATAACTCTCTTAATATGGAAATGAGGGGTTCCGCGCCGGAATCGGTCCTTTATCCCTGACATTCTTCCCAGAACAACGCATGACATCTATCTCTGATTCGAAAATATTCTTAGGACTGTCTCTTACCTAAATTATTGTCTAATTATGTTCTCTCTACAGGAACTACAACCTCGACTGAACTGCCACCCAGCCTCGTTAACTAAGTAACTTTAGCAGTAAATTAGCCAGGGGGCGCCCAGCTTGAAGCGCTTACGGGCGGACCAAGCTGGGTCTAAATGTCAAAATTACATGGAATTGGGCACCCAAAAAGGATTTTTAAAATTCTTCTTATCATTTTCCGGCACCTGCCTTGGCAGGAACAGTCCAAGCTACATTTGACACCATGACTGGATCCATAGCATCATAATTTAGGCCCAGCAAAAGAAGTAAGCCACTTACAGCCAGTGTTTTTTCCTTGAAATAATGCTTGTTATCCTGCCCTCTCACTCAACTCTTAGCAGGGGTGATCCCACCACATGGAGATCACAGGGCGGAAAAAAATCGAGAAGTAGTGGCTTGGGACGTGGTTGGCTGAGACGTGGTAAATATGTTTGTTGAAGTGTCCGGATGCATTCTTTTTCCCGTAGAGGAGGAAGCTTGAGACATAGGACACTGGTCATCTATATAATAGTACAGTCGTTTTGTCGGCCTGTTTGGTGGAGGTGAGGTCATGCATCGGCAAATAGTCGTCTCATTAACACGTTGACGACCAGCCAATTTTTGCTTGTCCGCCGCGTTGGACCACGCGCATTTTTTTTGTCAAAAAATGCGTCCTGCCATCAGGACGCATGGTCCCAGAAAACATTTTTTTTGCCGAGTTTTTAAAAATGTTGAATTTTTTGGAATTTT
>CAJPEV010005116.1:0-16962 GCA_905338385.1 Darwinula stevensoni
AAATTTTGAATCCCAGACCCATCGATTTTCCTTCCCGTACCACCTTAAGCAACTCCTCAGGGTGACCGGGTGAACTGAATTCTCTAAGGTCTGGTCGAGAAGTTCCGAGATTGAATTTCTTTTTAAAATTCGCCGTGGAGACTCTTCCGGCTGCGAATCCTTCGAAGTAGTCCTCTCCGGCGCCGTCACAATTTTTCCAGCGTTTCTTCGGCATCGCCTACACACGGAATCGCTCGCGTTCGGTAACGCTGCCCTGAACGAACTCAAACCTCCTTCCATTCCACCGCAACCTTTAGCTCAGGGAGCACAAGGGAATCAGTGGGAGACAGGTCAGTAATTGCTGGTAATTCCAATTACTACTAGTAATTGGAATCGTGCAATTTTTTAATTATTATTATTTCCCTTAAATATTCGATGCTCCCTTCAACTCATTTCCGAGGGTTCTTCTAGCTATTTCCCCTTCGTCGGAAGCACGATCGCGAAATTTAGACGAACCTATTTAGGCAGTCCATCCCATCCATAGGGCTCTCGTTTGCAATATATAGCATATATTGCTATATATTGCGATATAAATATGATGTAAATGAGATATGAAAATATGAGACATATATGATAAATATGAGAGGCCTCTCATATTTATTTGATGCTGGCCACATTTCGAAGGCGCTAATTCCACTGCCGAAATAAAAAATGGCACCGCCGCCGTTCAAGCGTTTGCGAGTGATGTCTGGAGGCTAAAAGACCTTCAGCTCAGCTGATGCTGAAAGGTTCTGTCTAGCCAAACGACTTTCTTCGACAAACCAGTTTTCCGCGAAACCCCACCGTCCTTCTTCGTGAAGGTGATTTTGCACAAATTGACCCTATCGGCATCTAAATTGACCTTGTAATTTCATGCTACATGTTAAAGGTAATCCGTATTGCGAAATAAATACTTTTCATTTTGTATTGTATCACACGAGAAACATAATTAAAATACTTTAGTAGACAAATATGGGAACGAGACATATGGAGCACCCAGTAGAATGGCAAGAACTGGTATAACCAGGCCTGTCAATGTGTATTTTTTTTTTTAAAGTTGACCTACATTGAGGAATGAAGGCACGAATATCAGAGAGTGTGATTTTTTTTTAAATTTTATTAGACATGTTGGAGGAGGGAGAGCTCAGATAGCATGACAAAGGAAAAACAAAGGAGCGGCGGGAATCGATCCCGGAGTATTTTGATTGCCATATAAGTAATTTTCTACAACACCATGGAACCAAATCCAATAAAGTGATATTTTCCATGCCATCCCTAACACTACAACTGGAGAGATGGATTCTACGCACACCCCCCCCTCCCGACACGGACTTTTCAGCAGGGACGCGTAAAACGTCCCCACGTATTACACTTGGAGTCCCCTTTCATCCCTTAAGGAAGGATGACAACGATCTCATCATTAGGTATCCCTTACGGAAATGTCCTATAGGAAAGGAAATCGATAAAGAATATCCTTTGGATATCTGAAAGGATATCCAAAAACTTTGTGCTTCTTGGATTGCCTAGGAAATCTTAGGATATCGATCCCTATAGGTTCTTATAGGTCTCCTGACCTATAGGACTCGGGGAGGATACTTTGGGTTTCGAAATCCAGGCATTACAACGGAAAAGGCGACCGGGTTAATAATGGCACAGCATTTCGGTGTAAATCAAAAACCGATTACGGGTTTTTCCATGGTAGGGGGGACATGCATTATTAATACCAGTACTGCGGGGGTCTGCATAATTTATGACCCCGCCCCACCATGTGTCGCTGGATTGCACGTCGACTTCCTTCGGTAGAGAGAAGTAGTATTCATTTCTCGACCTAAGGAAATATAAGACAGAACCTGCGAGCACGTCTTAAAGAGACGTGCTCGCAGGAGTGAAATTCCATTTGGATAGAGTCCACTCATTTTCGAACTTGGTTTTCAAAAGGAATAAGGGCATAATTCTTCACGGGACTCAATGATTCTATCTGGAAGATGGGGATGACAAAGAAGGAACTGTTGAAGTTTATTGATTGCTACAATGAGGCAAGGCGAGACATTTGGGGACGTACAAAACTCTCTTGTGAGAGATGATTCCTTGGGTAAGGGGNGGAACCTATAGGATTCCTTTAGGTTCCTATAGGATTCTTATAGGAATATATAGATTTCTTATAGGAATATATAGGAATCCTATAAGACATTTTCGTAAGGGATTTCATCATCAGATCATGTATTTATACCGATATCTCGACCCCTTCATCGATCAGAACCCCGTCATTTTATTGATTGGCATTCCCACAAGGAGAGCAACTCCCGAAGGTGAAATGGCTGGATCCCACTTTTATGGCTCACCCTTGGATCGGAAAGACGCCGTCGGCCTCGTAACCATCCCATTTCTCAAGCGTGTATTTCACTCATTAAAAGGCCGACATGAAAAGTGGTGATGGACTTCACCGACGATACGGGAAAAGGATGCGGAAAAGGATGAGGGGTCCCCCACACCGGATGATATACGTATTAGTAACGTTGTTTTGTATTGTTTAGTAACGTTCGTTAGCAACGAAGAGTTGACCGTGTGTGTTTGAAGCAGGAGGGAGGGGGGAAGAGTGGAAAGGGGGCCCTCACGTTAATATTGTCCCAGGCCTCACAATTCATCTCGGCAGCCCTGAATTTGTTATAGGCTTAGTCTAGGCGAGAAATGTCAAACTTGATTAAGCTGGCGGCCGGATCACTTGATTAAGCTGGCGGCCCTTCAGGAGTGGTCGAGTCCACATTAGCAAACCTTTCACCAAAGTTTCAATTGCCTTTCCGAAACCAAATGCTGAAGAGGACTTCGCAGGCCGACCCGAAGTTCATGGAGGTCTTCAGTCCTCCTCGGGAACGGGATGGAGGGGATGCTTCTTATGTCGTTGGGAGGGCCGCTGAGTTTTAGGGCTGCCGACTGAGCTCGGGAATTCCTGAGAAACAGTCTTGTGAAGACTTTCGCGGGTTGGGGTGCTCGACTCACGCTCACGAGCTCGCAATTTTCTCTCTGGCCTTCGCGAATGCCGGATTTGTTCTTGAGAACGGAAGAGGGAGTAATTTACGACTTGCGCACACTTCCCCCCCCCATTACTAAGAGATATTCACGCCTCGATATGAACTTCCACGCGGAAAGTGGCACTTACAACACTCTTCACGTTTTCCCTTCTTCCCGTCTACATAAAATATTGATGCAATAATTTTATGTAGAAGGATTTGCATGCTCAAGTTCAGTCTGAATTAATGGAGATTTTCCTTGTTAATCACTGACTTACGAAATCAGTCTTTCATCAATAATGATGCCATTGAAAGGGGAGAGTAATTATGATGAATTCTTTTTGGTTGAGATTCACGCGCAATTAAGACCCGATCAGCGAAAACCATTCAGACATGACGACTTTCTTGGCGAAACGTTCTCGGTCGGTCGGTCGGTCTGGGTCGGTCTGGGTCGGTCTGGGCCGGTTTGGGTCGGTTTGGGTCGGCCTGGGCCGGTTTGGGTCGGTTTGGCTCGGAACAAAGCTTACTTGTAATTAATTTTTTTTTTGTTTATTTGAATGGAACCCTCAAGAGGAACACACTTTTCATACACTTCCATTTCGGAATGCCTGCTCCGAGTACTTCCAAAAGAATTCCACTGAAAGGTTTTAGGCGCAAAAAGTGTGAGCGGCATTTCTGAGGAGTCTTTCGCCGAATAAAGTACGTTGTGATTTTTTTCTGAACATTCCAATAACTTAATCTTCGCATATAGGGGTTTCGATTTTGTCACGAAGTTCTTATTTCTTATGGTTATCCAGATAGCAACGCCGTTAAATGTTTATGTCCGGGTTGGATATCCAATTGACGGCCTCCGGGGAAGCTTTGTGGATGATCCCTCCGGGAAAGAGTCTCCTGAACAGGAATGGGTGAGATGGTCCATGCTCTGTTGACTGGAGCCACAGTCGCCGCTTGAATCTACTTGAGAATATTTTAGAGACCGTTCCAGTTGGACAACATAATAAAATGGCAATCTGGGAAAGGGCTGTGGAGATTGGCCGCGAGGCAGCACAGGCCTCGCGGCCAGCCTCCGCAGGCCAGGGCTTCTTCATATCGCGCGGAGGGAAAAGTCTGAATTGAGGCTGAGGTCCGTTCTAAAGTATCATATTCTTTGAGACATTAGCTCAATCGGGTTAATCTTAAAAAGCTGCTGCGTAAGTCATCTTTAACTCACGCCCAGTTCCTAATTGACGCTTGTATTTGCGAACTTCACTGCAATTGAATACGATCATGAACGTACGTTGAAACGAGATTTCTATTTCTGAGATTAGGCACATCCTGGAAACTTCAAAAGAAAAAGCAGCTCAAGTTGACAGAGTCCTGAGACGTCAGACAGTTTCAACGAAGTTCGGCGGTTGCGCGCTCTGTGGTGTTCAGAATTTGAGAGGACTTGATGAGGTCCGAGGCCTTCTCCCCGATCATGATGCATGCTGCCATGCAATTGGCGGAGACCATCACCGGCATGATGGATGCATCCGCCACTCGCAGCTGCTTCACTCCGTACACCCTGGAGAGATGTGGAGGAATTGTTGATATTCTACGTCATACACTGTGCGTCCTCGTTGATGCAAACGAAGATGTTTTGAACTGTGCATAATGGATATGTCTACAATTTGTAAACGATTATGTCAATTGCCTCATGAAGGGTGCAACTAATGGACATACCGAAGTGTAGGGTCCACGACAGCTCCTGGATCGCTGGGAGGCCCCATCTTGCACGTGCCTCCATCATGCCAATGAAGATACGTGAACTGTCGAATGTGGCACTCCCAATACTCGTCTGTGAACTGTTCTAGATGCCTACAACCGGGCAGGGATTGTTTGTAGAATTGGGCCCCGAGTTTCTTGAATGCTGGTTGCTCTCCCAATTGCAGTACCAAACGAATTGCTAGAAATTAAGAGTTGACCAGTAAAAGAAAGAAGTGCATACATACATTTACAATGCATATAAGATGAATTTGAAGTGTAAGATACCTTCGATTGTTATCTTGACATCGTCAGGATCCTTGAAATAGTTTCCAATAATGATTGGGTGATCGAGAATGTTGGCGCTGCGCAACAATATCTTCCCTCGACTTTTTGGCCTAGTAGGATGGGGATAAACTCCGAAACCGCCTCGATACTTCAGTCCGGAGTAAGTCTCCCACGCCTAAAGAGGATTTGTGAGTGTTGTCTGAGGGATTAAATTCGCGCTGTCGGTCCATTCGATCCAGCCATGCGGCACTTTTAATACTTGAATGGTTTATTTGATGGGATTTTGCGTCTGGATGGAGAGCAGAGGATGACATTACCTCATCGCTAAGTGGAATGACAAGATTAAGGGAATGAACAATGAAGATATTGGATGCCATTTGAAAACAAGATATCCCTGGCACGTAGACCCATTAATCAGTTTCCTCATCTTTCGAAAATTTGGTAAAGCATGCAGAAGAACGATTTCTATGACATAGTCAAGGAATCGGACCGGTTTGGGATCATAGAAACACGTGGGTTATATCGATAATTTCTCCTAAATGAGTTAATTAAACATATGAAATATGTATTGTTTTGTCCCATGGGAAGCCGACGAACCTCATCTGAGAGCCCGATCCTGCGTTTGTAAAAGTTCCCTCCGTCGGTGGCGATCGTGAGCGCCCCCATTAGCAGCTCGATGTCCGGCCAGTCTGGATCGGCGGCGTGGGACGTGTTCACGAATGCGACGCCCTCGAAACCCGTTGGCGATGAGAGTGGTCCTGAAACATGAGATTAATTAAATCAGCACAAGTTACAGTTCACGAAGTTACTCATCGAATCCGCTCTTAACATGCGGTGAATTAATAAGACATGCATGGCCTCTCCAGAGCGCTGTTAGGTTTTCAAACTCCACCTTTCAGCTTTTTATCGAAGGTCATAGCTATATATCAGCTACAAAGTGAGCACAGGAAGCCAGGATGTTCAAGACGATCGCGGGAGCAATAACTGAGGAAACATGATCCCGGAGTCCATTGTAAACGGCTGACTTTCCAGGCTGAAGAGCTAAGTTCCATTTTTATTCCATTCATTCATTCTCCTTTCGGTCAATCCCAACCTTATCGCAGCTGAAGCGTGTTCCCAACGTTCTCGACCTTGCACCGCCGACTTGAGCTCAACAAGCGAGAACTGATCCTCGAGCGACAATGCCTTGCAATCAGGCCTCGTGTGAGGTCTATAAGCTGATCGCTGGGGGAGTGGGGCAGAGGGGTCGGAAACACCGGATTTTAAATTTCTCGAATGTTAACAAAATGATGAAAAATATTAAAAATAATTAATAATCTAAATAATAAAAAGAATAAATACTCCTAAAAATTGACTTGTACCTCTTTTGAAATTCCCTATTTGGCAGCCATCGACTCCAGGGAATCATGTACCCGCATCGGCATGGAATGTACTGAAAACGGGCCTACCGTCGCCGGTCTTGAGGTAGTTCTCCAGTTCGGGAAGAAAGTCGGTGGTGAGGAGGTCGGGGACGAAAAGGCCAGATTTTTGAGTGAAACTGAAGTAGAGTCCACCGGGTCCCGCGTGGCTTTGCAGGTTCTCTCCCACCGGAAGATCCACAATCGGCTGGATCTGCGTTAATTACGGGATGCACGTGAAGTGAAATTAATCAATTCAGGGTGGCCTTTCAGAAAGGAATGCATCTTCTTTTGTGATTTTAATGAACACTTTAATAAACATAAAGAGCAGCTATCGAGCGAAAATATTGTTCTGAGAAATACATAATTTTATTTATTTATATGCGATCCTTTTCATTCGATATCGTTTGAAACTGTGTTCATCGCTGTCGAATCGGCTGTATTCACGTTTTCGATGCTCCGGATTTCCTTTGCATTCAGCTTTTCTCGCAAAATGTATTCTTTTGGCCAGGTTGCTTTCCTGCAACATGCAAAATTGCAAAATAAATTTTGTCTTCTGAAAAGATGGGCTTGGGGAAATGCTAACTTCCTGCTTAACGTAGTGACAGACATTATCAACTTCATGAGGCTTAAAAATACTCCCCAAGCAGAACCAATAAATCACTTTGGATGGAATGCAATACAATTTGTGCAATTAGACGGTGGCACGTTAATTCGTTCATTTTAGGGGAAATATCGAGTTTCTGCACCAGGAAAATATAAAGATATGTTTAATTTAGAGCAATGGTTTTTCATCACAGGCGCCATATTTATGCATTAAAAGTAAATCTACGTAAAGAAGATTCCTTTTTCCAGGATCACCCTATTCATTCTTCAGTCCCAGTGAGATTGCGAACGCAGAGGTATATTCATTTTTCTAAATGGCTTCCTAAAAGCGCCCGGCTGAATTTGCAGTATAAGTTAAGAGAGGTCACTTATTTGCTCACCGGTCAAATTGAATTTTGTTCGGAAATTGCAGTCTCTCCAAGTTCTGATGAACTGTATTGCACCGTACAGACGAAATCCGGGCACTTTGATCTGAATGCTCTTAGAAATGTTGAAGCGTTTGAATGAGGGATGGACCTACCCAACTGGGTAGAAAGTGAAAGTCGAGCAAAAATCATCCCCTTAGATCAGGGGTCGGGAACGTTTTTGGCCGTGTGAACCACATTAATATTGAGCTAAGTGTTCATGAGCCAAAGATTTCCAAAGGAGAATTTTCCAAAAAGTTGGACACAGACACGTGCAATAGAAAAATGGGAAACAACCATGATTTTTTGCCATGACTCATGAGCCCAAATTTTCGGCTCATGAGCCATAGGTTCCCGACCTCTGCCATAGACGGAACGTGCGCCTATTAGTACTAATGACACCGAGGAGGTATGGACCATGCGCATACACCATGCTTTTCGAGTTCCTTCTTGGGTCCGATGCCGGAGAGCATGAGGATCTGAGGAGAAGCGACAACCCCAGAACGTGCGCCTATTAGTACTAATGACACCGAGGAGGTATGGACCATGCGCATACACCATGCTTTTCGAGTTCCTTCTTGGGTCCGATGCCGGAGAGCATGAGGATCTGAGGAGAAGCGACAACCCCGGCGGACAGGATCACCTCCCTCGTCGCCGAGACGAAACGCCTCGAGCCGTCTTCATTCAGGTACTCGATCCCCTTCGCCGTCTTCGTTGACTCGTCTATCACGATCTGCTTAGAAGAATCAATGCTGCATGCTAATCGGTTCGGATATCCTTTCCAACTCGGAAGAACGCATGGGAAATGGACCTATGGCGTAGTCAGCTTTACTGTTTGGTTCGACTATTTAACCATCGTTCTGGTAATAATAAAAATTACCCATTGTTGTAGGCCACACCGTGAACTTTTAAGTCCGATACTCCGTGTATTTTTTATGTAAAATATGTGCTATTAACCCTAATCCGGGCAAGGTGAGTCCGCTGGACTCACTACAACATATTTCGGTCTATTACTCTCATTATTTTTTTGTAGAAAAATGAGCTTTCGTGACTTTGTCACCTTGTTCTTGCTCTTCAATAATACAAAGAAATTTACAAAGAAATACATACCGTAACCGCATCAAACGGCCTTATTTTACAAGTGAGTCTGACAGACTCACCTTGCCCGGAATAGGTTGTAAAAAAGCTTGCCCGGATGAGGGTTAAATTGGCTAAACACTTTGAAGTGATTCTCGACTAGAAGCGACTCCAGTCCAAGATGCTGCCTGGAGGGACTCGCCGCCCCGGTCGGTGGGGGAGGCCTCTCCGTTATTTACTCGGTATGTACCTTCCCAATTATTTCTATGAAAATGAAAAAAATATAAATCCTATCCATTGCGAGTGACGCTATGATAGCTTCTGGAAAAAGAGTTTCTGGGCCACACAGGCGTGGGGTGATGTACATGCAAAACTACTTGACAAGATTTTCCCAACTTGGAAGTTCACTTCTTGACGCAATCGCTCTCGTTTCTGGGGAATTTGTGTTTGTGCGAACAAACGCATGCAAGGAATAGTGTTGCATTGTAGTTCCTGCACCCGTTCTGATATCATTTTCATTTCCTCGACGATGTCGTAGTCACGCCGGGCACCATCCACAACTGGGGAATTTGTGTTTGTGCGAACAAACGCATGCAAGGAATAGTGTTGCATTGTAGTTCCTGCACCCGTTCTGATATCATTTTCATTTCCTCGACGATGTCGTAGTCACGCCGGGCACCATCCACAAGATTGAAGAGATGAAATTCCAATGTTATATCGGGGAGGTACGCCTGGCTTAGGAGGCGCTGTCTATTTTGCCTCAACCAGCATTTTCTCAGGAGAGGTTTAAATTTTTCATTTTGAGCAACACGTGGCGCTTTACCAGACACGACCGATTATGTTTGATGGCCTGCTCAAGCTAGTGCTGGGTGGTGAAGAAGTGGCTCACGTTGTTCTTTGCTTTCGGCGCTAGATAATCCAGGCGCATAATTATTTGGGAGCGTCTCCAGGAACCATTCCTAAAAGATTACTGTGCTTGAAAAGTAACGGGTTGTGGGATCCCTCAAGGTCTCACAATATATATAGGGTGGTTTAGGAAAAAAACGCTCTACCGTTTCCTAAAGAATAAATTCCATCGGCAATCGCGTTCGGTAGAGCGTTTTTTTTTTAACCACCTTATACATTCTCACCTTTCCTTTCTGGTTCGAAATGACGCTGCTCCTGCATCAGCTTACACCCTGAAACTTTGGTTTAGCATCTGCAGCTTCTATTGCTGGTCTGCATGTATTTTCTAAGGCGATTCTCTGAGGTGAATATCCCATTTTCACACCCGCGTAGAGGGCAGATTCCTTCTTTGTTCTGAATCTTTTCTTTTCGTTTCAGAATCTTTGTTCGACATGTGCCTCCTCAAAAACCTTTAGATTACATTGCTGCTCTCTCTGTCTTCACCGTCTTCACGGTGAGCCGCATCTCACCGTGAAGACGGTGAGCAAGGAAGGAAGATTATTCTGTACAATCACAGTCGCTTATATAAAAAAATCTCAATTTCCAGAAACATTCAAAACGTTCCTCCTATATTTTCAGAAGTCAAGGGTATCTCTCTTCTCGAGAGACGATCACTCACCCTGGAGACTGGCGTGTTGAGGAGGACGTGGAGGTTTCTGCGATGCCTCACCGGCTTCAGATACGCCCTGGCCGTACTGTATCGTTTGCCTCGTTTAGCTGCCACTTGCACTCTGCTGAAACCTGTCCAGCAGTCACCTTTAGTACGCTCCGCTTACCACGTCCTTAGTGAATAGCACCCCCAGTACGTTCCCTAAATTTCATAAAGTAGTGCAACAATTGGACGAAGCCTGCTTTGTCCCCCTGTGTCATGTATGTACAGGGTGCGTGAAAGTTCCTCAACCAAATTTTTCGAAAAAAAAAAATTAAATTGAAGACAAAATCACCAGCTGAAAAAAAAAACAGATGAGAAAAAATAATTATTCATCAAAAAATAAATCGGTTGCAGAAATTTCCGCGCACCCTGCAATTCAGTTAGAACATCTAAAAAGTATTCTCCCTTGTGATCTCGACAAGGAAAGGAATGAGGCTGAAAATGAAAGGAAAATAAGGATAGAAGGGGGTTTGTCCAAATTCCAAAGGAGAGATAATGAAATGGAACGACTTCTTTAAACTCCGCGACTTCGTGGTGCGTACCATCTCGCGTTTCCTGAGGCCAAACGCATAACACGCATGAAGCGGAGGTCCGCGGAGGAATTGAATGCGGAAGTTATGAGCGGGTTTCGTCAACAACACCGAAAGTATCTTCAAATTTATTTTTCCTATGCTGTCACTGGAATGAAACGAAATTTCTTGCAGGGCTGCAAGCACATATTCCACCTGAAAGTTGCATATTTTTTCAGGAGAAAACTTTTCTCCATTTCGGGCGTTTCTGGAAGCTTTCAGGTTTCATCAGTCGAGCTGGATATTTCATTTCAACAGTAAGTTGTAGGTGAAGCTGCTCAGAAAACACATTTTTGGGGAATAATCGGCCAAGATCCCATAAATCAGACGTTATTTCATGCTTCAAAAGTCTTTTTGACGAGAATTCCTGCGATTTCAAAAGTTCGCTCTCTCAAGCCGATTACAAAATATAATTCTTGATAGTATTATCATGATGTGAAATTAAATTTTTCTTATTATTCCAGAGAATTGGTAAATCCGAGGAGTACTAATTTTTTTCTACTACTGGTATGTCGAAATCAGGAAAATTATCGTACTTTCAAATATACCTCATACTGATTATGCGTCACATATAAGATGTAACTCGAAGAGACATACCCCTCTGAGAAGCGCCGTTGTAATCCTTGTTGTAGGGGAATCCCAGGCTCTCCCCCGCCTCGATGAACGCCGGCAGCACGTCCGTGACGTACGTGTGAGACACGGGGAAGTAGCCTCCAGTCCCGTGGTAAGGAGCGTCTCCTGCACGAACACGCATTGAATGAAGAATTCAATTTTGTAGAAGAAAATAAGTCCGAAAATTATAATTTTTCATGGCTGTTGAGTTATTTTGATTAGTATTGAGCACTTGAGGAACAGTTTATTTCAGTTATTTAAGTTCGTGATTCTCCAGTTATTTTAAATTGCTAAACTGCTTTTATACACCCAGTATGAGCCTCGTTCTGGTTTGATAGATGCGCAGGAAAGGTTATTCTTTCATAACGAATTTTTTTTTTTCCGTGAGCAACACGATTTCTTGCGTATCTGGTTTGGAGGGCGTTCTTCGACACGACTTCGTCGTTCCTGATAATATTAGACCGACTCTTGCATTGAAATAGACAGAGATTCCAATCCTACATATGATATTAAGAATGCCGTCATAATCTCGAGCCGGTTCTGCAAGGCAGGATTTCGTGATTGCCCTATATGTTAAAAGATCAGAGAAATTTTTCGCATTTCATTGAAAAAAAGCCAAAATCTCAAAAAGCTATTAAGATCTCAAAATGATTTTTAGCATTCATGTATTACATATTTAGCAATATATCAGCCACATTTAACTGAAATCTCAGATCAGGAAATTTCGCAAAATGAGTTCAAATTTCATTGCATCAATTTTATGACTATGTGCTAGTGCTGTATGACGGACCTACGATTACATACAGTATGATTACATGCGAAAGAGGAGGAACAGGTCTTTCAAAAGAGCTATAAATCATCTCTGTATCTCCACTATAGCTAAAGTTATCCCGATATCACTACTGAGTCACAACCCAGTTTTAAATCACGGCTGGAAACAGCTATAATTTCCAGCTGGACTCCAGCTGTAAATTCGGACCCATTCCAACTGGGTAACAGCTGGAAAGTAATCTCTAGATTTATTCCTAATTGCTATATCACTAGCTGAACAGGAATCTTTTTGTTGACTTTTTTTGTCAGAGGTCCATCTGTAGAAACAGCTGATTTTCAACTATAAATTTAGTAACATTCCAGCTGTAGGGTCCTCCTCATAAAATTCCAACTGGAAAATGTATGCTAATAAAATCAGCTGCATTTCAGTTAGATAATTTCAGCTTAGAATCAACTGGTACCTACTATTTTCCAGCTCTTTGCCACCTGGAAATAGTCCGATTTTACAACTTTCGTCCAGCTGGAACCCTTGTAGCACGCAACATTGAAACAACATTGATTCACTGTTGTTTCAACATCTGGACGTCGAATCAACATTGAAACAATGTTGTTTCAATGTTATGTGGTGTTAGGGAATATTCCTGTTCGGATTTTAAGCTGGGATAGTAGACACTTTTTCAAAACCCCATATCTTAAGATTTAATTGACTGAAAGCAAAACTATATCGAATATCATGATTTGTCAATGGTACAGAACATTAATCAAAATTTCACGACCCGTCATGTCTGTAATGTCCGACTCGTAATCCGTCGTTCGTGGAATTAGCTCCATCGTGATGAATGAAATGAGAATCCATGCGAAGGAGAATAACAAGGATAAGTTCTTCTCTCGCCTTCCGGGACATCCTTGACGAAAAAGTTCTCAGCTCTCTTGAAAAGGGGGAGGATGTCGTCGAAAGACCATCCAGGATTTCCCATGGCGGCCCAGTTGTCGTAGTCCTTGCGATTTCCTCGCACATATATCCCGCCGTTCAGGGACGAACTTCCTCCCAGCATCCGCCCTCTGAACCAACGGCATCTCTGATGGTGCAAAAAGAAACCCGATCTAACTTTTCTTTGGACTTGATGGGGCAATCTGCAAACAACCTCCAAAATGACATACGCAGTTTTGCTTTTGAAGAATGCCTATAAGTGGATCAGTGACGAAACCATGACGAATATTGCAGTTCCGCCCTGGATTATGTGAAACTTTGCTGAAATAATTATCACTATTTGCAAAAAGAAATTTTGTTGCAACATTTTTTTTGCCGGCTGCAGTCAGAAAAAAATTACACAGGAAATGTCGATTATCTGGGTTCAGCGAGATATCAGTCGATGGACTTTCTCTGTCGATCGAAGCCTTCTCGGTGGATCGCCTCTTTTTAAGTTCGGGATGAGGCAAGAAAGGCACGGGAAAAGGGCGGGAGGAACGATTGAGGCAGAGGCCTCCCCCCAGGCCATGACCATCCCGAGTGACCAGCTAATAGCGGTGGGGAGGGGGTCCCGCCTCGTTAATAACGCCTCAGGGACGAGGAATGGATGGTCTAGGTTTTACGAAGTGAAATACGGCACAAATAAGCCTGCTCTACGGCGTAGATGTTTGACTCGATTTTCACGAAAGCGCGCCGAATTTAAAAGTCGCAACATGATGTATCTACTTGCATGAGGAATCCCTCTGGAATGACTTCGTGGTTTCGAGATTGATTTCGCCTCTTTTGAGGTACTAACAACTGCTGACTAGTTCTTGATTACTAATTTGTATCGAGCCCACCAGAATGAATTCGAGCGAAAAAGACGTTTTCATACTATTCATGAGGAAATTAAAATCTTTGAAAGATTCTATTAAGCGGGAAATCAATTCTGGAATTCTGGAAACGCGCAGAAAAACAAATATAATGTCATATTCGGATGAATTATTACTGAGGAAATTGTAATCAATTTTGAAATAGAAAAATATCACTCTAAATGCAGACGGCATTTGCCCAAATATGCAGACAGTACTAAAGACTTTTCTTTGTTTCTACAGGGTGTCCAAAAAAAATGTATACACACTTTGATTGCTAATTACTTCTATGTTTAATTTCATAAATTCAATTTTATAATTTTATAATGAAGAAAAAATGTGAGAAAAAATTATGCATTAACGCAAGTGTTCAAAATGTCCTCCATTCTCATCCAGGCATTGTTGACATCGTCGAGAAACTGAAGTTTATACGAGGAACGAAAAGTTCCAGCACCTCTTGTGATCTCGTGGGGCTCGTGGATGTGCGAGGTCTTCCAGATCGTTGCCTGTGTACATTTTGCACAGTGCCATCCGCTTCAAATTTATCTCGAATACGCGAAATTGTGAGACGCGTTGGTGGTTCAGTGTGGTATTCACTCCTAAACTGTCTCTGGACTTAGTTNTTCGTGATTGCCCTATATGTTAAAAGATCAGAGAAATTTTTCGCATTTCATTGAAAAAAAGCCAAAATCTCAAAAAGCTATTAAGATCTCAAAATGATTTTTAGCATTCATGTATTACATATTTAGCAATATATCAGCCACATTTAACTGAAATCTCAGATCAGGAAATTTCGCAAAATGAGTTCAAATTTCATTGCATCAATTTTATGACTATGTGCTAGTGTTGTATGACGGACCTATGATTACATACAGTACGATTACATGCGAAAGAGGGGGAACAGGCCTTTCAAAAGAGCTATAAATCATCTCTGTTTCTCCACTATAGCTAAAGTTATCCCGATATCACTACTGAGTCACAACCCAGTTTTAAATCACGGCTGGAAACAGCTCTAATTTCCAGCTGGACTCCAGCTGTAAATTCGCACCCATTCCAACTGGGTAACGGCTGGAAAGTAATCTCTAGATTTATTCCTAATTGCTATATCATAAGCTGAACAAGAATCTTTTTGTTGACTTTTTTTGTCAGAGGTCCATCTGTAGAAACAGCTGATTTTAAACTATAAATTTAGTAACATTCCAGCTGTAGGGTCCTCCTCATAAAATTCCAACTGGAAAATGTATGCTAATAAAATCAGCTGCATTTCAGTTAGATAATTCCAGCTTAGAATCAACCGGTACCTACTATTTTCCAGCTCTTTGCCACCTAGAAATGGTCCGATTTTACAGATTTGGTCCAGCTGGAACCCTTGTAGCACGTAACATTGAAACAACATTGATTCACTGTTGTTTCAACATCTTAGACGTCGAATCAACATTGAAAAAATGTTGTTTCAATGTTATGTGGTGCTAGGGAATATTCCTGTTCGGATTTTAAGCTGGGATAGTAGACAATTTTTCAAAACCCCATATCTTAAGATCTAATTGACTGAAAGCAAAAATATATCGAATATCATACTTTGTCAATGGTACCTCTGTACCAGTGACAAAGTATGATATTCGATATATTTAATCAAAATTTAATCATTAATCAAAATTTCACGACATGTCATGTCTGTAATGTCCGACTCGTAATCCGTCGTTCGTGCAATTAGCTCCATCGTGATGAATGAAATGAGAATCCATGTGAAGGAGGGTAGCAAGGATAAGTTCTTCTCTCACCTTCCGGGACATCCTTGACGAAAAAGTTCTCAGCTCTCTTGAAAAGGGGGAGGATGTCGTCGAAGGACCATCCAGGATTTCCCATGGCGGCCCAGTTGTCGTAGTCCTTGCGGTTTCCTCGCACATATATCCCGCCGTTCAGGGACGAACTTCCTCCCAGCATCCGCCCTCTGAACCAACGGCATCTCTGATGGTGCAAAAACAAACCCGATCTAACTTTTCTTTGGACTTGATGGGGCAATCTGCAAACAACCTCCTAAATGACATACGCAGTTTTGGTTTTGAAGAATGCCTATAAGTGGATCAGTGACGAAGCCATGGCGAATATTGCAGTTCCGCCCTGGATTATGTGAAACTTTGCTGAAATAATTATCACTATTTGCAAAAAGAAATTTTATTGCAACATTTTTATTGCCGGCTGCAGTCAGAACAAATTACACAGGAAATGTCGATTATCTGGGTTCAGCGAGATATCAGTCGATGCACTTTCTCTGTCCATCGAAGCCCTCTCGGTGGATCGTCTCTTTTAAGTTCGGTATGAGGCAAGAAAGGCATGGGAAAAGGGCGGGAGGAACGATTGAGGCAGAGGCCTCCCCCCAGGCCATGACCATCCCGAGTGACCAGCTAATAGCGGTGGGGAGGGGGTCCCGCCTCGTTAATAACGCCTCAGGGACGAGGAATGGATGGTCTAGGTTTTACGAAGTGAAATACGGCACAAATAAGCCTGCTCTACGGCGTAGATGTTTGACTCGATTTTCACGAAAGCGCGCCGAATTTAAAAGTCGCAACATGATGTATCTACTTGCATGAGGAATCCCTCTGGAATGACTTCGTGGTTTCGAGATTGATTTCGCCTCTTTTGAGGTACTAACAACTGCTGACTAGTTCTTGATTACTAATTTGTATCGAGCCCACCAGAATGAATTCGAGCGAAAAAGACGTTTTCATACTATTCATGAGGAAATTAAAATCTTTGAAAGATTCTATTAAGCGGGAAATCAATTCTGGAATTCTGGAAACGCGCAGAAAAACAAATATAATGTCATATTCGGATGAATTATTACTGAGGAAATTGTAATCAATTTTGAAATAGAAAAATATCACTCTAAATGCAGACGGCATTTGCCCAAATATGCAGACAGTACTAAAGACTTTTCTTTGTTTCTACAGGGTGTCCAAAAAAAATGTATACACACTTTGATTGCTAATTACTTCTATGTTTAATTTCATAAATTCAATTTTATAATTTTATAATGAAGAAAAAATGTGAGAAAAAATTATGCATTAACGC
>CAJPEV010005117.1:0-16956 GCA_905338385.1 Darwinula stevensoni
CACGGTGGAACAACTACTGTGTTCTGACTACATGGCTCTCGATCCAACTACTACCTTGACACACACTCCTACACACAATCACTCCCTCTACATTGCTCGATCTGACTACCCTGCTCTACTCTCTCCCCCCCTCTCTCTCTCTGCGCTCTCCTCTTCTTGCTCGCGCGGTCTTTTATAACCCTTACTTCAAGACATGCGTGCAAGTTCATCCGTTCGACCCGATTAGCAAGGTGATTCTTAATAAGTACCTCCTACACCGGCTGCCCCCGACTTTCGACACCTGAGTGTTGCGTTCCTTGCAACAAGTTGCCAGGCAGGCTTTCCAAATCCTGAGCTCAGCATTCGCTGCCTCTTGCTGTTCAACCTTACGCTCCCTACGTGCAACTGGGTACTGTTCATCAGTCATTCTAGCCATTATGGCTAGAACCTCCTAAAGCATCGATTTAGGCACTTCGCATCGCAACGGCAGTGGCAAACGCTGTTTCCGGGCCAGCACCAATAGTTTATTATCTGCAGCGACTGCCTCATCGCCGTCCTGTGGGACCTCTTACAACATATTTTTTTACACGTTCAACCTCATCTCGCAAAAATCACTCCAATATTTGTTGGACGAGCGGCCCGTTTGCGCGACGCATGAAACAAAGAACTTACGTAATTATTTTGACTTCATCAATCATGAGAACTCAAATCGGCCATGACATAAAGCGCAAACAGCAAACTATTGCATGGAAGCGATGTCCCGAACTGCCACGCCTGACCTAATGGAAAAAAATAAAGAAAAAGACTTTGATTGACACAGTTAAGTACGAAGCCTACGGCTTAGACTGATATAGCTCAATGGACCTGGGGCTAAAAGCGTTGGATGGCCAAGCCTATGGCTTAGAATAGCATAGCCTCAAGGACCTGGCGCATTGAGGGGTAGATGGCCTGGCCTATGGCATGAAGTGACAGTCACGTAGGCCTCGCGCGCTGGGGTGACAAACACGGCAACTCCCAAAGTTTTTCGATTTAAAGTATATATGATGGCTTGGAAAGGCGCAGCCTTGTAGGCCTCGCATACGACCAAGAATGGCTTTGCATCATAGGCCCGCGCGTTAGGGGTGACAGCCACGACCACCACCACCAGAGCTTTTGACCTCTTCGAATTAAAGTATAGGATGATGGCTTGGAAAGGTGCAGCCTTGTAGGCCTGGTGCTTTAGGCCGCGGATGGGCTGGCCTATGACCCAGAATGACATTGCATCGTAGGCCTGCACGTGAGGGTGACAGCCACGACCACCACAACAACTTTTGACCTCTTTGAATTAAAGTATTAGCCTAGCGGCCTGCGGCCGCTACGCTGGCCGTCTAATAGGTGGAAATTTGAATCGTCTATTGTGAGCATAACGTCTCCTTGGCAATCCTCTGTTCATCGCATTATCCATTCGGAACTGAACCGCTTCATTACATATATACACATATAGCTTACTGTACACAGGGCGATTCTGTTCCTAAACACTATCATCATGATATTCAAGCTGATTGCCACAATCGCCATTGTGAACGCCTCGGTTTGCACGTTTTCATCAGACTCAAGACGACTCTGCTGATTTCGTCTTCCTAGCACATTTGATACTCTTGCATCACCTGTCATGGGCTATTAGAGTTAGTGTATGGTACAGACACCAATGATTCTGAAACAGTATGGACCATGTCGAAGAACTTGTTCGACGGCACAGAGGGAAGTTAGTGCATGTATGGCACAATTGTAGTGACTAATTCCTGAAAATGCCTCGCCGCCACATTAGCACCAGTGAGCAATACTTTCAGAGCCGCAGGGTAAAGTGTCGGTTGCAGCAGGAGCATTTTTCCATTGTGCAAGCAATGTGAAACAAATCCCCCCTCCCTACATCAAAATGAACAGCCTGACAGTGCTCGCTGCAGCAAACGACTGTAGTGATTGAGATGACATGGAGAGGCATAACATTCCGAGTTCCGTGGAGTAATGGTAGCACACCTGACCGGCAAGCAGGAGGACCGGGTTCAATTCTCGTCCGCCCCCCGGCTTCCGACACGTGAGTGCTGCGTTCCTTGCATCAAGTTGCTCAGCATTCGCTGCCTCATCGCCGTCCTGTGGGAACTCCTGCAACATCTCTTCT
This sequence comes from Darwinula stevensoni, assembly GCA_905338385.1. Lineage (NCBI taxonomy): Eukaryota > Metazoa > Arthropoda > Ostracoda > Podocopida > Darwinulidae > Darwinula > Darwinula stevensoni. Next base: position 2,138 of record CAJPEV010005117.1, read on the forward strand.
TCGCGTTCAACCTCACCTCGCAAAAATCGCCACCATTTTGATGGAAGGTGCACCCCGTTTGCGCGACATATGAAGAGAGCACTTTTTAGACTATTATTTTGACTTCATCAATCATAAGAACTCTAATTGGCCATGAAACGCAAATAGAAAACTATTGCATGGGAGCGATGTCCCGAACCGCCACGTTGCCACTACCACGACTTGGCGCTTTGAGCGGTGGATGGTCTAGCCCATGGCCAAGAATGGCAAAGCCTAATGGACCTGGCGCTTTGAGTGGAGGACGACAGCCTATGGCCATGATTTTATTGATCAGGTCTCGTAGGCCTCGTGCGTTGCGGTGACAGCCACCACCGCAACTTCTTCCCAGCACATTCAATACTCTCAGCATCACCGATTACCTCATGGGTTATTAGCATTAGCTTATGGTCCATGTACCACTGAATCTGAAACGGTACGGGTCATTTCCAAGAACCTCTTCGACTTTAGCACAAAGGAAATTTAGCGCATGTGCAGCAGAATACTAACGAATAATTCCTGAAAGTGCCTCGCCTCCGCATTAGCACCAGTGAACAACAGTGTGAGCGTTAAGTGTGAGTTGCAGCAGAAAAACTTTTCCGTTGTGGCAGTAATGTGAAACAAATGTCCCTTCCCTCTAGCAAAATGTACATCCTGACAGTGCTCGCTGGGCAAACGACAGTAGTGATTTGAAATGGCATGGCCCAAGCAGCATGTTTACGTAAACAATATATCATTTCCTTGCAAACAATGTAAGTTCATTGCGATTGCCATGAAAATGACATCACGTTTACATAAAATTTACGTTCCTATATTTACGTCACCAAAGTGTACGTGTATTTTACATAAACTAGACGTCACTCCATTTGACGTGAAGTACATATCAAGTTTATGCAAAATTAGCGCCACACCATCCATATGAAACTTTAGCTGACCATCCCGCAGTTGCAGTACAAAGATTCCTCACTAGATGGAACCCTTGTTCCCTGCATCCGACAAATACTATTAAGTACTGGCTGTCCTGATAGAATATTAGATTTTCTTACCATCCTTCCACTTTTTATTATGCAATACATGAATATATATCTGGAAATCATGAAATTATTATATATATTTTTTATAATATATGACTCAGGGAGTCATTAAATGTTGAAGTTAAGCTTTTTATTACAGCAGTGCACGGAATTAGGGAAGAGTTGAATCCCAGCTCTACAAGTACTAAATCTTCTCTACCCTATATGGGAGAGAGCTCCTTCAACATCTACTCTTCCTCCCGATTTTCCAGTACGGGAGAAAGAAGTGGTAGGCCGCTTTGGTACTCTTGATTTCTGAAGTATGGAAAGGGATGGGAGATACGGTATATCAATTCTTTTCAAATGCGCTGATTGGCTTGTTAAAGGCACATGAATGCTAGAGGAAATTAACATAAATCTTACCTAAAATCAACGTAAAAATACTTTTAGGAATGGGAGCGGGCATGTCAATTTTACGTAATATTTACGTTCATTTTATATCACCGTTTACGTATCACAGAGGTGACATTTATGCAAACATGTTGGCATTATCTTGACAATGGTTTGTGTAAAAATGATATAAAATGGATAAGAAAATTACATTTAGTTTACGTAAAATTAACATAAACGTGCTGTTTGGGGGAGTGGCCTGACGAAATGTCCGGAGTTCCGTGGTGTAATGGTAGCACACCTGACTGGCAAGCAAGAGGTCCGGGTTCAATTCCCGGCCGCCCACCGGCTTTCGACACCTGATAGCTGCGTTCCTTGCATCATGTTGCTCAGCATGCTGCATGGCTCTCCTATTTCTGAGCTCAACATTCGCTGCCTCTTGCTGTTTAGCCTTACGCTCCCTATGTGCAATTTGGTATTGTTCATCAGTCATTCTAGCCATTATGGCTGGCACTTCCTAAAACACCGATTTATGCACTTCGCACCGCAATTGCTAAGGTAGAAACGCAATATCGTACCATTCCCTTTTTTTCAACTACCTTTTCCCCAAAAATATGTCCAATGAAAACAAATTGCACACGTTTAGTGCTTTGAAATGCAAGTAAACGCGATGACTCAGGATCGTTTTCCACCATACCCAAAATATATACAGTAGCGCTCAAAAGTATTAGCAAGATGTGATTTTTCGGCGTAAATCAACTGAACGCTGAGAAAATTTGTTCCAACTGGAACACAACATGCGTGACTCTATTTCAAACTGATCTTCGTAGTTTGAACACAAAGAGATCGTTTTGATTTTTTTTTAAATTCTTTAATCTATTTTCTGTTGTTTGCGTCAATTGTGCACCTGTAATATTAATTATTTTACAAAAAAGGCGAGACGACATTTCGAAGTTTGACGATACTTTAAGAAAGGGAACTGCCTAATCCATCATATCCAGCATGGGACAGGTTGCCGGGCTATCCAGTGCGTCGAAGAACATCATTGTGCGACTGCACAACAGGGGAATGTCGTACTCCGACATTGCAAATGTTGTTGGGACCTCGAAGTCGACCGTTTACTTCACCTTGAAGAACTATCGGACTCGAGGCAGCACTGGCAGTCTTCCCCGCAGTGGTCGACCAGGTGTGACGACGGGCAGAGTGGATAAAGTCACCTGACGCATGTCGGTCTCCAACCCTCGTCTCACTGCGGTCGACATTTGTACCTGGTAAGGACCTGGCCTCCAGCTCCGGCGTCCATGTGAGCCACTCAACTGTGAAAAGACGTCTCACTGCTGCCGGGCTCCATGGAAGACGTCCCGCCAAGAAGCCGCTGATTTCTGCCAAGAACCGAGCTGCTGGTTTGAGGTTCGCTCGCGAGCATCTGAACTGGTCAGCAGCCGACTGGTCTAATGTGTTATTCAGCGATGAATCAAAGTTTTCCTTGTTTGGTTCGGACTGAATAGCATACATAAGACGTCCAGTGGGGAAAAGGTTCTCTTCCCGCTATCAGCTTCCTACCGTCAAACATGGAGGTGGGTCGGTGATGTTGTGGGGAGCCTTTTCCAGTCGAGGAGTCGGCCCCTTGCACCGGATCAACGGGACGATGAACGCTGAGGAGTACAATAAGATCCTGGAGGACGTTATGCTGCCGTACGCCAACGCGAATATGGAATCCTGCTGGATATTCCAACAGGACAACGACCCGAAGCACACCGCCCGCCGGATCAGGGACTGGCTCAACCGCAAGAACATCGACGTACTCAACTGGCCGTCGCAGTCCCCCGACTTGAAGCCAATCGAGCACTTCTGGGAGGAGTTGGGGAGACGGAGCCGAGACCTGAAGGCCAGAAATGCGCAGGAAAAGTTCGAACAATTGGAGAAGCTTTGGAACGACATTGACCAGTCGACCATCACCAAGCTGATCGAGTCAATGCCGGCCCGGTACAAAGCAGTGATCGACGCCAAGGGTTTCCCGACTGCGTACTGATTTGGTCTTCCCAATTGTTTGCCTTCCCACTGCCCGTTTCATAAACTCATTAAAAGAAAAATTTTCTTCCTTGGTGTGAAAACTGCCGTTTGAAGGATGTTTATCAAAAAATAATAATTTAAAATGAAATCAAACTGTTTTGATAGAATTTAAATTCTCGAGGTGAAGCATTTCGTCTAAACAAGCTACAGTCCAAAAACCAGCTCATTTAGAGCATTTTCTGCTCGTTTACGCCGAAAAATCACATCGTGCTAATAATTTTGAGCGCTACTGTATATGGACCATATTGATTGCTTATCACATAACCTCCGTCTGTACGAACAATGTATAACCAACATTGGAAAATTATTTGTTATCCATCCTATGGATTTCTGGTATTGTCGACCGTTTGCTTTCCTCTTCAGGCCATGGCTAACATTTCACTGATCAGTTACCCTGAGTAAAGAATAAATTCATGTCAGCACCTAAATGAAGGCCGAGTGTTAGTCATTAAAGTTCTTCGAATATCCGGAGCTGCCATGATTATTTTAAACCGAACACTCAATCTAATATATAGACGATCATGATGACAGATGATCGTGACGCTAATTCGAACCACGTTCTAGAAAGGTTAGAAATCTGAAAATGTACCTAATTCATAGCTTTTGAGTGGGTCGGCTTTACCAAACATGATTTTTCGCCAGCGTGAAGGGCAAACGTATAAGATTGAAACTTCGTGGGCATGTAGTTCACTGTGGATTGATTTCGGGAAAATGGAACTATTCCGTTAAAACGCGTGCGCACACATTTTTATTTGCAAACAGCGTATTTTCCCGAATATTCTGATCCAGAAAACGGAGGGAAAAAGAAAGTATAAACTTGGCAAGAAATACCTGATGGAAAGCTGCGTGAAGAAAAAATTGTACTGTTATTATATACTTGACGCACAAGAGTTGAATTTTTCCTGAAATCAACATCATATCTGGTATGCGTTCTCCAGCTGTTACTTTTCTATTTCTGCCCAATTCGCTAGGATATGAAAAATTATTTGAAAACATAAAGTCCCCAAGAAATATCCAGACCCGAAATTCGAACATTTTGGAAATTTTACATTTTTCCTGAGCTCAGTGCGTCAGCAGTCACGATCTTGTCAAGTTTCAGCTTCCATGTGTCTCCGTTTAATCGAAGCAAAGAGAACTATATATGGAAATATGTTCCTCTATAGCATGTATCAACAAAGTCGAAAATTTCCTGAACTCAGGATGCCAATAGTGACTTTTGTCAGTCAGCTACTCACGATCCTCTTTAAAATAATAATAAAATCCTCTATAATAAAAGTTGCATTTTTCATTTACTCATCTATCCATCAGGTCCAACTTTTCCAATTATAAACTTTCTACTGCCTTCAGTTTTCCTGGATCGAGAAAATAAGACTCATCCAAAATATGTGCCCCCAGGCGTTTTAACCGAAAGCACATTTTTTTATTATTATACCGAAATCAATCCTCAGAGAATTAAATGCTCACAGTCTCAACCTTACACGATTGCTCTTTTTGCTGGTGGAAAAACTTGCTTAAAAAAGCCAACCCACCCAAAAGCTATTTCCGGAGGGGATGCACCATGATAGCTGAATACTCCCTCAACTCAATATTATGTCAATGATACGTGTGCCAAGTTTCACCTTTTCATTTCTATCTAATTCGCAAAACAAAATTGTTTTTTTTTTTAATATCGCCCCTCGAATAAATTTCCCGCGCCATGTATCGAGATCTAATAATTTCCTTTAACTTCTTGTCCCTGTAGTCACATTCATGCAAAGTTTCAACTTCATATATGTTCATCAGTTTAACTAATGCAAAAAAATTATTTGAAAACACCTCCCATTGAAATTTGTGCCTCTGGGGCAATTACTTGCAAAGTCTGAATTTTCCTGCACGCAGCATCCCAATAAATTGTTATGTTCCAAGTTGCATCTTTCCACCCCAGCTTAATAAGCCAGGGTGAAAAAAAATTACATGAAAACGTCGCCCCCTAAGAATATGCCCCCACAAGGCGTGGAACTTAAATTTTACATTTTTCCTGAACTCATTGTCTCGGTAGGCATGTCGTGCCAAGTTTCAGCTTTCCCTGTTTCTCCGTTTTACTCTAGCAAGAATAATGTTATAGAGGAGGAGTGAATAAAGGGACATTGAAGGCAAAAGAAGCCAAGGGAAAGCCAAGGAATGGTCGGGAATTGAACCCAAACCTTCACTACAAGCTGTAATACTCTAATACTAGCGAGTTTGTTTGTCCGAAGGGCAAACAAACTGGGGGTATTTTAATTACATCCACATTGAAATACGTGACATGTGGGAACGAAAGTCTTCATTATTATGAAAAATATTACTTCTTTAAACTGATGAACATGGAAAACTGGAACTTTGCATGAATGTGAATACTGAGACAAGGAGTTAAAGAAAAATGTTCAGTCTTGATTCATCTCTTGGGGGAATTTTTTTCGTTGGGCGATATTTAAAAAAAAATCATTTTCATGGCGAATTGGAGAGAAATGAAAGGTGGAAACTTGGCACACGTATAAATGACTTGATATGATTGATTTGAGGGAGTATTCATCTTTCATGTTGCTTTTTGGCATAGCTTTTGGGTGGGAAGGCTTTTCCAAACATGCTTTTCACCAGCGAAAAGGGCAAATGTGTAATATTGAAACCTTCTGGGGATGTAGTTCTCTGAGGATTAATTTCGATAAAAATTGTACTTTTCGTTTAAAACGCCTAAGGACACATATTTTGTAAAAGGCGCATTTTCCCGAATTTTCTGATCCAGCACAACGGAGGGCGCAGGAAAGCTTAAACTTGGTGAAGAAGCCAGCAATAGGTAGCCGAGTAAAGAAAAAATTCTACTTTCATCTTTAATATATATAGACGATCGTGAGTAGCTGACTGACATCAGTAGCTATTTTCATGCTGAGTTCAGAAAAAATTATACTTTGGTTATCCATGCCATAGGGGCACACCTTTTCGGGAATTCTGAAACTGTTCGATTTGCTTCAATTAAACGGAAACACAGGGAAAGCTGAAACCTGGCAAAAACGTGACTGCTGACGCACGGAACTCAGGAAACATGTCTAATTTCCAAAACTCTTTTAAAGGGCATATTTCTTGGGGTCGTAAAGTTTTCGGTTAAAACGTAAAAAAGAAAATATGTACTTTTCGGTTAAAACGCCTCAGGGAACATATTTTGCAAAAGGCTTATTTTCTCGATCCAGCAAAACGGAGGGCGCCAGAAAGTTAATAATTGAAAAAGAAGAACCTGAAAGATAGCTGCCTTAATAAAATAGTTATACCTTTATTATATATAGAGGATTGTGAGTCGCAAAATGTCTGACATAAGTAACTAATCCCAGGCTGAGTTCAGGAAAAATTCTAATTTGGTGATACATGCCATTGGGGAACATATTTCAAAATAGTTCTCTTTGCTTCAATTAAACGGAGACACATGGAAAGCTGAAACCTGGGAAGATCGTGACTGCTGACGCACTGAGCTCAGGAAAAATATCAAATTACCAATAGGGGGGATTTTTTTGGGAGGGGGGATATTTCTTGCGGACGTCATGTTTTCAAAGAATTTTTCATATCCAAGGGAATCGTGCAGAAATATAAAAGTAACGGCCGGCGTACGCAAAACGGACGTGATGTTGATTTAAGGATAATGTCAGATTTTGATGCCCGTCTCATCAGAGCACAGCTTTTGAGTGTGTGGCTTTTCCAAATACATATTTCTCCGCCAGCAAAAAGAGGAAATGTATGAGGATGAAACTGGAAGGCATGGAGTTTCCTGAGTCTACATTTTAGAAGAAATAACATTTTCCTGAAAACCCATCATAAAACATTTTTTAAGTCCCATTATCCTGCTTTTTTTATCCGAAGAAACAAAGACAGAAAATTTAAACTTCCTTCAGAAGTAAGTGTTTGCTGAGTACAGGAAAAATCCTACATTGGAAATATGTCCCCTTGGTATAGATTATAGAAGGGAAGTATTTCAAACTGTATTCTCCACCCTTACAAAAAGGGACACATGAACAGATTTTAAGTTTGGCACACTGGAAATAATCGAAGTAATGATTTTTATTAAAAAATTAAGACTTTCGTCCCCATATGTGCTTCAATGGGGACGTACTTTAAATACGTGTTTCCTATTTCGCAAAAAAAAATAAATGAATTAATCACTAACCAATGTAATTGAGCGCCGAAGGCGCGACCATAGGGAGTTTGTTTGCCCTTCGGGCAAACTCGCTAGTACGTTATAAAATACTTTTTTAAGGTGTCAGAGCCAAATATGCGGAAATTGAACCGGTGAGCAAAGGAGTTTTACCGCATTACTGGAGGTGAGCATCAAAAATGGATGCTTGGAACTGAAATGTATTAGTAATTTCCATACGTTGCAAAACGCCGAATGTGCGTCAATTGCGGGTTTTTTGCCCGAAGGGAAAAGAAACGCGCTAGTATGTATGAAGGTCTGAAAGGCAAAGTGGTCTATCTCCAAAAAAATTCGTTTTTCCGGGTTCAGAAAGCCATTGTACTGCATGAATGCATAGAGAGGGGTTGGGGTACTATCTTTTTCTAGGTTGAATAGCTAGGAATGACCTAAAACCCCATGTAGAAACTGTAAATCTTAGGCTCTAATTTCTACCGCTTCCCTCTCAATCCCTTTACCCAAGAGTCTAAATACTCGCATTTCATCTCAAACGAGGGATTCTGCATCCAGAAAGCATTCTCGCAGGGAGGCGCTAAGAAAATTATGTGAAAAGATTAAGTTATTTCAAGTTGTATATACCAGCAGGCATTTGATTACCACTGGGAAATTTACTTTCCATCATATATGTCATATTCGTAGGAACATGTTTTATGACTTATTTCAATTACGTGACTATGCATATTATTATTAGTATAATCGAAATTTAAATAAAATGTATGAGTCACAGTAATTGTAGATTTTACGGAAAAGTGAGTAGGGAAAACGTTTGCACTCGTTGTGGAATATATAAAATCTATAAACGATTAATCTTATGGGCGTTTGCTAGTTTATTTCTCTCAGTGAAAGTGGAAAAAGGAGCACTACGCTTCAGTAGGCGTCATTCTTATCCAGAGCAGGAACACTAAACAGTTCTGTTCAATCTGCCTTTGATAGTTGATCTATTCCTCTAGTCTTCAAGAATTCTGGACTTAAGCTAAGGAAAGAATCAGAAGTCGCAGTTAGCCAGGTTAGGAGAGTTGGGTGAATGGGGAAGAAGAAAGAATATGCCCTCTCGATTAGGTAGGAAGTCCTCGCCTTTTCCTTGAGAGGGTCAGTATTGTCATGATGAAGCAGCATCTCTCTTATTCTCGTCTTTGGTTCCGTTATCTCAAGTTCTCGGAAGACCAGTGTCAAAATTGTTGAATTACGAAACGCAGGCGATGACACTAGACTTTTGGATGATTTAATCAATGAATACTGAGAATTGATGGTCAACATCAGACTTAGGAAATCAGTTTTCAAGACATGAAGTCGAAGCTAAACTTATGAAAGCCAGAACATTTTGGACTTTTATAGGACATATTTTTGACATTTTTCAGGGTGAAGAAGAATATACAAAACAAACTCGCTATAGTCGCGCCTTCAGCGCTACATTACTTGAATAGATATTAATTCATTTACTCTTTGCGAAATGGCAAACACGTACTTGAAGTACGTCCCAATTGAAATACGTGACGTATGGGGACGAAATTATTGATTTTTATCAAAATCATTATATCTATGATTCTAAATTGAAGTCCGTACTTGTGTCCCATTATGTAAGTGTGGAAAATACATGTTGAAATACTTCCCTCCAATAATTAAAGCTAAGGGGACATATTTCAAAAGTAGGCTTTTCCTATACTCAGTCATGAAAGAGGTACATCTGAGGGAAGTTTATATTTTCTGTCTCTGTTTCGATAGATGAAAAAAAAATTCAGGAAAATGGGACTGAAAAAGGGACCTGATGGGTTTAACGATTTTTTTTTCTTTTGAGAGGTAGACTCACGGAACTCCATGCCATCCAGTTTCAGCCTTATACGTTTCCACATTTTGCAAGCGGAAAAAAATGTGTTTTGAAAAGCGACCCACCTCAAAGCGGTGCTCTGAGGAGACGCACAACAAAAGTTGAAATTTTCTTTAAATCAATATCACGTCCGTTATGCGTGCGCCAGCTACTTTTATATTTCTGCCCGATTTTGTAGGGCATGAAAACTTATTTGAAGACGTTACATCTCTAAGAAGTATGAACCCCAATTTTTTTTTTTTATTTGACGTTTGACATTTGAGCTCAGTGCGTCAGTGGTCACGTTCTTGCCAAATTTCAGTTTTTCATGTGCCACCGTTTGATTAAAACAATGGGAAATATTTGAAAATATGTTCCCCGAAAAGGTTTGCCCCTGTGGCATGTATGACCAAAGTAGAATTTCTCCTCAACTCAGCATGCGACATATGTCGGTCAGCTACACACGATCGTTCATATATAATACTAGCGAGTTTGTTTACCCTTCGGACAAACAAACTCGCTATGGTCGCGCCTTCGGCGCTTCATTGCCTTGGATAGTGATTAATTCATTTCTTGCGAAATGGGTTACACGTATTTAAAGTACGTCCACATTGAAATACGTGACATATGGGGTCGAAAGCCTTCATTTTTTAAATCAAACTATTTACTTCTATGATTCTATGTGCGCCTAACTTTAAATATTTTCTTGTGTTACTTTTAGTAAGGGTGGAGAATACATTTTGAAATACATCCCTTTAAGAATCTATGCTAAGAAGACACAATGCAAAAGTGGGATTTTTCTTGTACTCAGCCATTAAATAAGTACTTCTGAGGGAAGTTTAAATTTTCTGTCTCTGTTTCAGTGGCTCACTAAAAAAAATTAAGGAAAATGGGACTTAAAAAAAGAGCCCTGATGGGTTTCAGCGAAAAATTGTTTTCCTTTTGAAATGGAGATTCAGGGAACTCTATGCCACCCAGTTTCCATGCCATTAGCGTCAGTCAGTCATTCACGATGGTATATATATATATATATTAGGAAAGTAGAATTTTTCTTTACGCAGCTATCCATCAGGAACTTCTTTGCCAAGTTTTTTAACCTTCATGCGCCCTGTTTTGCTGGATCAGAAAATTCATGAAAATACGCCTTTTCCAAGATATGTGCCCTGAGCCGTTTTAACTGAAGCACATCATTTCTTTAAATACCCAAATCCATCCTCAGTGAACTACATGGCCACAGCGTTTCAATATTATACGATTGCCCCTGATGAAAAAACATGTTTCGAAAAGCCGACGCACCCAAAATCTATGCTGGAGGGGATGCTCCATGGAAGCTGAATACTCCCTCAGCTCACTAAGAATATGTCACATATACGTGTGCCTTTCATCTTTCCATTTCTGTCCCATTCGCCCAGACAAAAGTTTTTTTTTTAAGCATCCCACCTCGAAAAAATTCACCCAGGGGATGTATCGAGACTTCACATTTTTATTTAACTCCTTGTCTCAGTAGTCACATTCATGCAAAGTTTCAGCTGTCCATGTTCAGCAGTTTAACTGATGCAAAAAAATTAGTTGAAAACATCTCCCTTTGAAATTTGTGCCTCCAGGGTATTTACTTCCAAAATCTGAAATTTTCTGCAGTATCCCACTAGGTATTTATGTACCAAGTTTCATCTTTCCCCACTAGCTCAATTCGCTTGGACAAAAAAATACTTGAAACGTCGACTCAGAAAAATATGCCCCTATGGCATGGATCTAAATTTTGCATTTTTCCTGAATTCAACGTCTCGGTTGGTACGTCCATGCCATGTTTCAACTTTCCAGGTCTCTCCCTCTTCAGATTTCTAACCCTTCTAGAACATGGTTAGAATTAGCGTCAGTCAGTCAGCCAGTCAGTCAGTCACGATCGTCTATATATATTAGATGTGTCTCCTATGACATCGAGATGGCTCTTTAGGCCATCAGCTCTTGAAGACTTTTCCTTTTTTACTGTCGAGAGATGAGAGAATCTTCTGGCACACCTCCTGAAATTCTTGAACCTCTGAATGACAAGACTGGGCTCTTCGCAACTGATGCAAAGCCCATCATATAAAATTCTCCAAGTAGTACTAGAATCATAGTAAATGATATCATAACAGCCATCGATACTAGCTTTATTCACACAAGTCTATGGATCAATAGGCGCGGTAGCGCCTATACCCTTTCTTCAACCCCTTCCCGTCACAAAATCCAACCTCATCGTATTCCTCTCTGAGAGGATCTACAGGTACGAAATTGGGCGGACTTCTTCCCATCTCAACACAGAATCGCTCCAGCAAATTTGAAATTCTATCTCCCCTGGGTTGTGAAGAAAACTGAATCTCCCTTTTTGAAGATGCCAATTTCATTCCGTGTTTTTTTTTTCTTCTCCCCCCCTGGCTAGGCACTCCTGGGAGGTTCTCGAAGGAAAGAGACCAACCAAAAGAAAGATATTGACTCCTAGGTCAAGAAAAGTAATGTTTTTGTTGCTTGCAATGCACCATTTTGCCATAAAAAATTGAAATTANTGTGGAAAAGTTTTAGATAGACCTCATGGATCTTGAAAGGTCTACAAGCATGAGCTTCTATGGAAGCTGTAGGGACAATTGGATTAATAGTGAGGTACTATGGACCATTCAGTCCTGATGCAGTGATTGCAGGAGTTCTGTTCTAGTAGGGGTCTAGTAGAGGGATGAGTAAAGGTTTCGTCAGTATGTGCTGGGCTATACTAAGGTTCCATTGTCTCGCCTTTCCTATTCCTTGCATACATGGGCAAGATTTGTATGTGGATGGGCCCCTTGAAACAGTCAGTATCTGGATCTCTGCTTCTCAAGCAATGGGTGATATGTAAAAAGATATAAACTATCGCATCTACAGGGCTTCCACAGTTTTGCAGAAACTCTGGTTGACATTGATTCCCAAATGGGATATCTCTAAAAAGGCACAAGTCTCTTTATTATTATTTTTTTTTACATGGTTTTTATTCCAACCCTTCTCATGGCCATAAACTTAGGGGGAGTGATCAATAGAATCAGAGCACAGGAAGAAGCTGCCATAGTGTGGTTCTTATATTGACTGGCTGATGTAAGACTGTTACATGATACCAATTGCCACCAAATGTGAGGGTCTGCAGGATTAGGAACTACTTCTCCAGATCAAGAGATCTCCAGTCTGGTGGTTTGGGCAAGTTTGTTACATGCCCCTGAGAGACACCCAAAAAGAGTTTTTCAGTCCATCATGACTGGTGAAGGACCAGTTGGATGAGCAGTCATGAAAAGAAACGCCCCAAACTCTTATTGTATTGGATATAGTTTATGCAAGTTTCAGGCTTGTAGTCTCATTTGTTGGACCTCTGAGTAATCTCTTTTTATGCTTCCAAAGTGAATGGTTTTGCTAGTACAAACATGTTAGTCATTTCAGTAGTCAGTACATGAAACCTCCATAAGAAGTGTGGTTCTTATATTGACTGGCTGGTGTAAGACTGTTACACGATAACAATTGCCACCAAATGTGAGGGTCTCCAGGATTAGCAACTACTTCTCCAGATCAAGAGATCTGCAGTCCGGTGGTTTGGGCAAGTTTGTTACATGCCCCTGAGAGACATCCAAAAAGAGTTTTTCAGTCCATCATGACTGGTGAAGGACCAGTTGGCAGTCATTGTGCAAGGCAGAAAGGCTGTGTTGTGCAGCTTCGTCACAAGTTGCTCAATATCCCACTCACTTAGTCATAGTCCATTGCCCAGGATTGGGAACATTCCAAGGTTGGATGAGCAGTCATGCAAACAAACGCCCCAAACTCTTATTGTATTGGATTTATTTATGCAAGTTTCAGGCTTGTAGTCTCATTTGTTGGACCTCTGAGTAATCTCTTTTTATGCTTCCAAAATGAATGGTTTTGCTAGTACAAACATGTTAGTCATTTCAGTAGTCAGTACATGAAACCTCCATAAGGCACACCATACACTAAGGCAAATCCAGCTGTGCCTCATCATTTCTTACTCGGAAAAGTCACCCTTCCAGATTGATGAAAAAAAGTAATGTTACCTTCACTCAATCAAATTCTGTCCAGTAATTTATCCATCATTCTTTAAATATCAATTTACACTTAACCTTTATTGGTATTAGATCATTTCTGGACATCCCTAAATAAAATATCACTGCCACCTTGAATACATTATGTACATCCATTTCAAAGCAAGTCTAGAAGTTTTCAATGCAAGTTGTTGTTTTGCTTATCAACTTCTTTAAGCACTTTGATATGAGAATATCAAAAGAGACAATGGTCCCAAGAAGACCCATCCAGTTGTCCATTTATTAAAATTATCCAATTTTTTTTTCTTTGCCTGTATGTTGTGCATAAAGTACCGCCTAGTAGTACCTTATTACTACTTTCGGTATCAGATCAGTGTTTTAGACTCCGAAAAGGTGCACCTCCAAGTATGAGATGAGGCTGGCAATATGTAATTTATAGAAATCGGTCAATTAGGCTTTTGTTTTGGCCACTAATAAGTACTTATTGGTCTTTTAAGTACTTCTTACTTTACACTAATCCAGTCCGCCACGTTTGGCGCATGGAGGCACTCTGGTAGAGAAACGAGACGGGAACAGTGGCACTTCAGAATCGGTCTTTAAGTTTTCGCTCTGGCCCTGCAAGTATAATTCCCAAAGAATGGTCCTCAACCTCGTACTTCCTGATCTGAGAAAGTACTTGCCCATTAAAGGTGAAACTTGGTGGACTCGAAGTCCTGGATAGAGGCATTAACGGATACTGGGTGAACGCAAGTTGCGTGGACAGGAGATGTGAGCGGGAAGTTTGTATGGGACATGTGGGCGGGGCCTGTCTTTGACCCCAAAAACATGGCGTCAAAAAGCCCTACTCTCGCACCTATGACTATCCAGTCTAGTTATACATAGTATATACACGTACATGTCTATGAGTCCAACCCATATGAAAATTCACGAAACACTGAAGTTGGCACCTCTACCGAGGCGATTCTCTCCCTCCGCTAGGCCCAAGTTTAACTATAATTAGGCAGGCGAATCTGATGTTAATCAAAGGCAATGGCAAGGTCGCTATATTTAAAGGCCAACTGGTAGAGGCCTCACTTAGCAGCCCTAGACCATGATTTTGATGGCGGTTTAGTTCCGCTTCCCGGAGGGGGGAGGGGAGGGAGCCATGAATGAAGAGGGGGAGACACTTCATCTTCCAAGGGTTCTTAGTGGGGAGGTCCGCTTTTATTGGGGGTATCCCCCCCCACCGGGGGATACCCCCGAAACCCCCCGGGGGGGGGGGGGGGGGGGGCGGGGGGGGGGGAGGA
>CAJPEV010005118.1:1688-15267 GCA_905338385.1 Darwinula stevensoni
TTGAACAGTGATACATTCGATCCACACCTAATCAACGTTGAATCAATGTTATGTGCTACCTGGGAACGTGGGGAGTTTCTTTTGTGGAAGTCCACCACCAAAGTGTGAAATTCTTTTCGTGAGACTAACAATTAGTGTTGGTGCAATTAATGTATCGCTCTTTCTCGAGTTTATACTCCCATTTAAAGTTTCGGATTCATATGTAATATTTATTTGTCATTTTAGTCATATATTTGTCATATTTGTCATATATGTGTCATATTTGTCATATATTTGTCATATTTGTCATACCCATTTAAGGGGTTAAGCACAGAAAGTTTTATTTACTTTCTGTACAAAATATTTACTTTTCGTGAAGCATGATCAACCTAGATTAGATGATGAGGTTAATATGAGTCATCGATATTATTTAGTCCATTCCGGTGCGTTTAGTACTATTTAAAAAGTAATTACTTTGAAAGTATTTCATGTACATCGCTGCAAAAGTCTCATGGCAGCCGAATGATCGTTCAGGATGAAATAAATTAGCCGCTGTACAATGTATTAAATAATACCAAGAAAATTAAATTAGTTTCAGTGAGCAAAATTTCTTCAACTCGTATTTTCCACTTCTGGTACGGTGTAGATTATTTGAAGCAGTTCGCCCCAAGGAGACAGCTGTACTGAGGAACGTAATATATTTATTTTTAGTATTGAAGGATTTCGTTTTTTAAGTTAGATTGGGGTAGGATAGGTGAAGTTAGATCGAGTTGGGCTTTGTTAAAAAAAGTTGTTTTCAGGATGTGCATGTACGTTTACAGTGATTGCAAGGAAAGCCATGGGTATTTGAAGAAGAAATGTAATGGAAAACGCTGAGGAAAAAGGATCCAAAAACCTTTTCTGAACTAATGCCGTATAAAAATCCTCGAAAAGAAGATACAACAATGAAATTTTTTCCTCTTTGAAGTTGCGGTTCAAATCAAGAAATTCTTCATTTCTAGAAAAGCGCAAGTATATAGAAAAGAAGCTGGCGCATGCATCACTGACGTCATGTTGACTTAAGGAATAATAAAACTTTTTTATACGTATCCTTAGACCACAGCTTTTGGTTGGGTCGCTTTTCCAAATACATTTTTCCGCCAGCAAAAAGGGGAAACGTATAAGGCTGAAACTAGGTGGCATGGAGTTCCCTGAGTCTTCATTTCAGAAGAAAAATAATTTTCGTTTAAACCCATCAGGGCACTTTTTTTAAAGTCCCACTTTCCTGATTTTTTTTGATCCATCGAAACAGAGACAGAAAAGTTAAACTTCCCTCAAAAGTACCAGTTTGATGGCTGAGTACAGGAAAAATCCTACTTTTGAAATATGTTCCCATTAGCGTAGATTATAGGAGGGAAGTATTTCAAAATGTATTCTCCACCCCTACAAAAAGGGACACATGAAAGGATTTCAAGTTAGGCACACTATAAATAATGGAAGTTATGATTTTGATAAAAATTGAGACTTTCATCCCCATATGTCACGTATTTCAATGGTGACGCACTTTAAATACCTGTTTGCCATTTCGCAAATAATAAATGAGTTAATCACTATCCAAGGTAATGGAGCGCCGAAGGCGCGACCATATTAGATACTTTCTCTATTGTTTCTAACTTTTGAGACTTTTGATTTTTTCTTCTTCAGATTTCACTATTTTTATAATTCTGTTTTCAGATAAACTTTTTCGTTTTTACCCCAGATTTTTAAAATGATTCCTTCACTCTTTGGACAATCCCCATATTCGAGTCAGTCGATTTTGTATATTTAATCGCATTCATACGAGCATTTTTTACTTTCACCTATTATTTTTTTGTTACTGAGTATTTTTGCCTCATTTCTTCCGTTTGGGAGCACAGCCACCTTCCGTCTTTATCATTTTCCTCTGCGAATTCTCCGGGATAAATTTCCTGGAACTAAGGGCGAAACTGGGTAAAATGATGGCGATAGGTGCCGATGACACCCATCAGGACGTCTTATTCTTTCAAGTAGAATGCAAGGGATTTTGAGGATTCCCCGCGATACATTATTAAATGGTGATAGAAAGCAGCTCCTCATCGGTCTGCGCCGGGATTCTCCCCCCAATTTGTGAACTTCTTCCTCGCCCACGCATCTTTCGCGGATATATACGGAAACAGCAGGGATAGAAAAGAAGTAAGGGGAAGAATCTCGGTGGCTCCTATCGGTGCCTGGATTCCCTCGGGTCCATGGGTGTCCCTTAGGTCCATGGGGTCCCTCGGGTCCATGGGTGTCCCTTAGGTCCATGGGGTCCCTCGGGTCCATGGGTGTCCCTTAGTTCCATGGGGTCCCTCGAGTCCTTCGGGTCGGGTCGATCGGTCGACAACGGTATCTCCTGCAAATCATTCATTACCGCCACGACCGATCGTGTTGGCCGTCTCCTCCTTTATTTATGATGACGAGTGCACGGAAACGTAAGGAAGGTGATGGGCTTGCCGTTGTCCCATCGTTCCGGGAACATAATACAACATCGGTCTGCAAACGACTGCAGTAACTCTTCCCGATAATTATTGATGCTCTCCGCTGTCCGCATCGATCCCGAGGCAAACTGCCGTTCGTGGCCGGAATCACCACCTTCACGAAGGTCCACATCATCCCAAGGAGCAAGAGCCGGGAACGCGTATTTTCGTATCTCGGAGTTCGACTCGACCCTTTCGGTCGCCCGTTTTTCTGCTCTTTGCGTGAAAGAGTTGAAAATCTCGCTCGAGACGTACGTCGACCTCTGACCTTATTATCTCCCCGACGATATCAGATATCGTTAGACAACCGATCGGTTGCCATGGTTACCATAGGGTGTACGACGCCCGGTGGATCCTCTGCTTCGGGACGAGGACCTCGAGAACGAATCTAAGGGCGAAAGATGCACGAGACGATTCGAAAGAGTTTCGATCCTCGCGTCCGATCGGGCACGAGGCGAGCGAAAGCATTAAAGATAGAACCGACGACGATTGGCAGATGCTGTTTGCTCAAGGCCGGCCGTACGCTGGTCAAATATTCTCGATGATAGTACGTCATACATGTTTCATCGGATGGAACGATAGTCGTACCGACAAATCGGTAACCACCGGCATCTGCCGCCGATTCGACACCGTCGGTGCCCCGGCCGGCGGTATGCTTACGAGCTACCGATCCCGATGCCGATGCCCGAGGAAGTACAGTGCGCGTCAAAATTAACGCACCGGGGTATTCTCTTATTCAACGAGAGACATCAGAGAACCTTACCTTTTATTTCATCAGGAAGCACATATCGTGCCCTGATCTCAATACAAGGTAAAATTGCCTTTCGCTTCGACTACAGCACGTAATCGGCCTGGAATGGAGTCCACCAATTTTTTTGCTAACTCTTCGCTCCGACTCCTCCAAACCTCCTTGATTACTGCTCGTAAACTACGGATTGTTCTGGGGTGCCGATGCGCTACTTTGACCTTCAATAGTGCCCACACATTTTATTTGGGGTTGAGGTCGAGAGACTGCGATGGACATTCCAAACGGGACGCCCCATTCTCGACCCTCCGGTTTGTCGGCTGCTTTGAGGTGTGCTTCGTATCATTCTCCTCCTGCAGCACCCAGGACTTCCTTGAATGAGGAAACATGGTAGCTGCAGAAGGCAAGAGGCCACGCTCATAAATGGTCTTCAGCAGATGGGCATCCAGGTTCTGGGTGAAGGTGGAGATCTTCCCAAACCTTCCAGCAGAGAAGCAGCGCCAAACACGCATCTTACCTGGGTGTTTGACAGTCCGAGCCATCAAGCTTTTCCCTCCACCATTCCCATCTCTCGATATCTTTTAAGCCAACCGGCCTTCGCTGGCTTAGAGATCCTATTATACTTCGCGGTTGCGGCAGAAGAGAGTTTCGGACCCATGGGACGCGCGACAAGAAATCGATCTCGTAGCGATCCTTCACTGAAAGTGGCATTTTTCCTCAAGCCGAAATAAACAACTGCGTAACTGGGATGCAACAAACTAGAGTACCTCCTTTTTTTTTTTTTTAGGTGGATCAGTACTCACGGGCAGCTGTCCTATGCAAAACCTTTGAGCCACATAGGTTCCATACTTTTCGAAAAAAAATAGTGGTACGTTAATTTTTACGACCACTGTAGGTGCCGAGCGGAGAAAGAGAAGAAATGCACACGTGAACGCGGCTCGGTGAATGGCTCTCGACACCTATAGGAAAAAAGTAAGACGGTCACGTGTATCGATGTCACTATCGATCGTTCGAGGCATCGATGGTTCGTTACCCATTGCGGTGGCCACACTCTTACCACTCCGATCACGGACGAGAGAAGACGGAAGACGGAAAGAAGCCCCCGACCCGATCGAGGCAAGAAACGACGGCAAGCAAAGCCCCACCCGATAAGAACGAGAGACGACGGAATCCATCGGCACACGTCGGCGTGCACGAATCCCGCTTCACGAGAACGTCTGTGCACGGCCGGCCGACCTCTCACCTTCGTCTCGTCTCATCGTCTCACTTTCCGATCGTCTATCTCAGCGGTATTCAAAGGTTTATGGTTTCAAGCGGCCCACTAAGATGAACTAATAATTGACATTTCACATTTAGTCGTTTTATCGGCACTCATGAGTAATCGCGAAGAACACTTTTAATTTCCAGATTTGGAATCCTACGCTGTAAACTAGCAAGTTTAGTCATTGTTTAGATATTCAGATACTTAAAATACATGTTTACATTTAGATGCTCACGTATTTAGGTGTGCACCTGCTGAACTTGCCGAAAATTCGGAGCATCCATATACTGCAGAGAAAAGTGTCTTACCTCGCAAGGAAATGAAATTTAGGCGAAATAAAGGAGCATCTATCGAAAATACAACTTTTAAGATAGCAGTACCTCGAACCGATGCGTTTACATGAGCCCTGACTGGCAGTGGCAGTTTCCGTGACTACGAGAGGTGGAAGTGAGTGTAGATGTGGCAGGAATAAGCAATTTTTCATTGCTGTCCATTTTTAAAACGGGACTTCCTGGTTTTAAAGTAGCTTGACCAAGAGGTCGATGGCCAGATGAATGGTAGGAAGGTAGAACCATATAGGAATTTGGATCTTTTTCAATGCGGCCCGCTCCATGTTGGATAACGTTATTAGTGCAGCCCACTCAAGGCTGGGTAGAGTCCGTGCGGCCCTCCCCTCAGAAAGTTTGGGGGCCACACGAATGCACGAACTCCCGATGAGTCGACGAGAATCTCCACAGAGCAAAATCGGCATCGAGACGATACGCAGAACTAAAAGAGAAAAAGAGAAATCTGGCATGGGGTAACGAACCACGAGATCGTCGGACGATTCGTAGCCCCTGGTGATCCACGCACGGTTCGGTATCGGAACGACCCATTAGACTACTCGTAGGAAGACCTCCTGGCTGGTGTGGGGCCTCCGGTCTAGTGAAGGAACTCCAGTCCATCTTTCATCGGGGCAAACTCGTCCTGGAACTAGCTGTCCGAGGGGTTGTTTCGGGTTCAACCATATAGTTTATATAGATGCTTCTGGAGAGGCTTTCGTTGCCTCGAGAGATACAAGTGCCACCGCCATCTTGGGACTGGAGTCTCACGAGGGAGTGAATAGCGTGTTAGGGGTGGGTGCCGGCGTGGAGGCCCCGGGGCCCCGCCAATCGCCTCTTTTGCCCTCCCCCTCTCCATGTGCCTGCTATCAATTCCCTCGTGCGACCCCATTCAGTCCCAAGATGGTGGTCGCGCCTGGAGGGGTGCAGCCGGGTGCAGCGCCTAGCGCCATTGGGGAGGCCCCTCCATTATACATTCTATGGGTTCAACACTCCGCAGCCGGTCAAAATTAATTTTAAATTACATTTTCTGCTTTCTGTTTTTTTTTTCTCTTTCTCTGTTCACGGCATCGAGGGACGGAGACGAGTTCTGGCTGTGAGCTTCATTTCACGCGTTGGGTCCAGATGCAGCACCGAAACGAGACGACCCACAGAGCCTCGCGAACAAAACACGAGAGGGGCCACCGAAAATGGCCACGTTTTGCAGAGAACACGGATGTTCCAATAACTGCTACAGATTCGTGCAAATCGGGGAAACGATGGAAGCTCGTCCGGGCCCCAGACGGCTGGGGCTGCTTCTGGATCTGACACGCAAAAAAACATTCACAGAGCCGCTTTTCGTCCTTTCCGTTCGCATCGATCCCTCGCGCTTCCTGGTTCTTAGCAATTCTTTTCACGATAGTTGCATATAAAATATACAGTCCGGTCGAGTCGCGACCGAGCTTCACTCGCGAGTACTTTCTACCGCACACGACTTTGTCGCATTTACGTGGGATGGGAGACGTCCAGATCGGCGGAGCCGAAGCTCGAGTGCCTGTAAATCCCGCAGGTCTCACTTTCGCATTTGAATTTTGGTCTCCACCGACGGTCCCACGCCATCTCCATCGTGTCGATTTGGCACCGACCGATGCGAGCCTCGAGACGATTTTCACAAGGATGGGGTATATACCTGAGACGTAGTAAGGTGATACTCTTTCCTTCCCACGTGTTGTCGCGTCCCCGAGCATCGGGAGGGAAACGAACGTTGGCCTTTATCATCAGGCGCAATAATCCGATCGTTTATGGTCTTGTACCGTATTTACTCGTGTATAAGGCGCTTTTTTTTTGCATATATTATTGTGTTCGATGAGGGGGTGCGTCTTATACTCGAGGAAAAAAATTCTCATTTTCAAGAAAAAAAATTTTTTCTCATTGGTCACTTATTGAGGCGGAAACAGCGTCTGCAGTCAGTCAGAACCGGGGAAATATAATATGATAATAATAATGAAACAGTAAACAGGGAGTGGCTACGTCGATTCTCGGACTTCATTCAGTATCAGAATCTGAGGTGTCTGGCAGCGTGGAAAATCGATTCGCGGAGCTCTCATCCTCCTCCGAGGGGCCGTTCCAGAGACAATCGTTTCTCACGGAAATTTTTGAGCCGCTGAGGTTTTCCGACAAAGAGAAAATCCAACTCGCATCATGAATCGTTCATCCTCATAATGCATTGAATTTTCGATGGGAGATCCCGTTTGCTCTTGCAATCGTATGGTCTTGATCGTATGGTCGCGTCTCGATCACTCTCGGCCATTTCCTTCTTGATTACCGGAAATGATCCCAATAGTTAGGGATACTGTGCCTCCCCTCGATAAAGGTTAGGATAGTGAATAAGAAACGAGGTTCGGCCTACCTCAAGACCGGCTTTACCCCTTATTCATCTCCCTTGTCCGACACTTTTCGCTGCGAAATGGGGGGATGCGCCTTATACACGAGGAATCTTTTTTTTTTTACATAAATTGGGACCTCAAAAGCGGGGGTGCGTCTTATACACGGTGGTGCACTATACTGGAGTAAATACGGTATATATCAAATGTACTTCCATCTCCAACTCGACGTATCAAGGTCTAAGGAGGAAATGGAAGGCTCCATTTTTATTTATTTATTATTATTTATTATTTATATTTATTTTTTGTTCAACACATGGTGGATTGGTGGAATGTACCGGTTACCCTCTTTCATCCTGACCACACCCTCCCGCGGGGCTTTAGTGTGGTCCTTCATATGAAGGTAACGGGTACACGGGATGAAACTGGCCACGTCCCATTAGGTGGCGATAGGTGGCTGAGCAGAGGAACTCAGTCCATGGAGCTGCATTGAGTCCAAAAGGACGGCCTTCTGCATGCAGCAAACCAAAGAGTAAGCTTTAGATCTGCAGACTGGTATTTTCTCCAGCTCTGCAATCAACGTGTCCTTCATGCTGCCAAGACATCCCACTATCAGGACGACAAGGTGCACACGGTAGCCGGGATGTTGACCTCGAAGCTCGAACAATAGATCTTGGTATTTCGATCTCTTTTCCTCCTCCTTGCGAGAGATATTCCTCTCTGATGGGCTGGAGAATTCGATCACAAAGATCTCCTTGGCAACCGCATCAGATAGAGTGATGTCCGGCTTCGTAGCAGTGAGTTGTCTGGTCGTGGAGTGAGCATAATTCCAATAGATCTTAACATTTGGACGCTCTACCACTGACTCCACTTCTGTAGGAACCCATGGGATCGTAGGATCTTTGTCGATCCCATAAGCGTGCCTCAGATGGTAATAAAGTACCCACAGAGCGTTGTTGTGACGACTGATGTAAAGATTAGTCGCATAATGCTTACAGCTAGACCAGGGCTTCCCAACCTTTTTCACGCGCGACCCCCAAAAATCACTTTCGTACTAATTCACGACCCCATGCACTGGGCGAAGTTAGACAGACTCCCCTCTTCCTATGCGCTAAAATCGCAAAGAAAAACGTAACTTTGCATTTAGTTGCCGGTTCGCGACCCCAAATATTATCTTTGCGACCCCAAATGGGGTCGCGACCCCTGGGTTGGGAAGCCCTGGACTAGGCAGAAAGCGACTAGGATATGCTAAAAAAAATTACAAAAATATTTAACTTTAAGAGGAGTAGGCTTATCCTAAAACTTAGGAACGCTCGACCTCGACACGTGGTATCCAAATGGGCATTATCGTCTCCTGATACCACTAACCTACCTTGAATTTTCAATAAGCCACATGATTGTGTTTCAGGTTTCCATTGGGAAGAAAGGTGACGAGAGCGAATGGTAAAGGAAAAGTGGCAGATTTTCAAGACGGTTCTGGAAGGTTTCATGAAGGTTTCATGCTTTAAGAAGTCCAACAGATTACTCAGACTGCAGGTCTGGTTTACAGGAAAAAATTAGTCGTAGATCAAACGTAGGAAACAGAAATGGGATTCGTATCTCACCTATTCGAATACCTCGTACCACCTATTCGTATAGTCCTTAAGACATTCTTGGCTAATGTTTTCAGACTTCAAATCTACAAAGCTGATGACTCTTCGTCGTCAGTCCTCGAGGCAATCAATAGCCCTCGGTTCCAGTATATCAGGAGTGGAATTCCGCTGTTGAACTCGGTGTGACAGATTCAGTCTACCCGGTTCCACCTGTGAATCGAAATGGTGAGAATAGTGACGACCTTTATGGAAGTCGTGAAGAACATCTTTCCCTCTCAGTACCCCCAGACGAAGTTGGAAAAGCGCCTCGAATTGGACAAGAGTCTCATTCTGTCATTAGTGAGTCACCTTTTTTTATTTAACGATTTCCATAAGGCTTTGTAATGTCTAATTAATTGAGAAATGGGTTGTTTGATCATAAGAATGAGCTGCAGCGTTTGGGAGATTACTCGTATATCAGACCATACCAACACACATACAAAAGTGACTATGCATTTGGAAGCTTTTTTATATTTTGAGTGAGAGCAAATGTAATTCATGACTCAACGACGAGAGGTAAAAAGAAAATTGCGAACTACTACATGATCCATCTGACTCTCATACTAATGAATTCATTTCGTCATTATCCACATTATTAAAATATACGCAATATTACAATTCGACACAAAGGTACTTATTACGTTTTACTCTATTATGTAATAAAGTTACTTTCTTAATACTGATTTTTGCATATTGCGGAATGGCAGGAACCGAAGGTGAATTACGGGCTCGAAGGAAACTGATACACCAATTGGACCACCTAAAGGTCCAGGCAAAAAAAATCAACACAAAAAAAGGAAATTGATCTGACCTCCGATTGCCATTAAATTTGCTGAACATGTAGGGGCTATTGAAAAATCCTTCCATGCCAAATTGCAGCTCTCTACCTCTAGTACTTACAGAGATGTAGCAATTTGAAAGTAAGAAAGAAAGAAAACTGCCGAGACCCAGTGAATGAACAACAGTTAGTCGGTAGTAGAGACATTCCATGAATTAAATGCTTACTTACCACATTTGGCCTACGATGTCAAGATGTAGCAATTTGAAAGTAAGAAAGAAAGAAAACTGCCGAGACCCAGTGAATGAACAACAGTTAGTCGGTAGTAGAGACATTCCATGAATTAAATGCTTACTTACCACATTTGGCCTACGATGTCTTCGTCCCGGCGTCGTAGCTCATTTTGAGCTTGGGTCATATTGAAGGAGACCTCACTCTCCCTCTCCGAAAGGTCTTCCAGGGTCATTCCATGTGAAATCAACATGGCCATTTACCTCACCCCTTCCGATTTCCATAAAATTTGCTGAGCTTGTAATTTGGCTTTTCAATAGCCCCTATTGAAAAACCCTCCAAGCCAAATTGCAGCGCTCTATCTCAAGTACTTCCAGAGATGTAGCAATTTGAAAGCAAAAAGTGACCAATTTTGGGTCAAGTCGTCACCACTTAAATGCTCATAGGTCTTGTTTTAACATAGAAACCTGATATTGGTGTCTTTTTAAAGATCTCTTCATGCCCTTTCAAATGATATGTAACTCAAGGACATTCAATGGAAATAAAAGTCAAAGTGTCTGATCTTTGACCTTAATTCCGGAAAAACAGTCATTTTTAGTTCTTTCGAAAAATTACCATAACATCTCCATATATTCTGCATTAGTGCTCAAAATTTCAACTTGGGACTGCCATCGGATCAGGAGTTATAAACAATAATGTAGCAGCAAGTGACCAAAAATCCGAAGAGAATATACTAGAAATTTCAGGATAAATCCAGTTTGAGCAAAATCTAGTCAGAATAGAGTAGTCTGAATTATCAGGAGTATTCTAAAAAGTTATTAAATTGTTCGAATTTTCCACAAGAAATGGTGGAATGTTCCGGAAAGTTTTAGAGGTATCCCAAAGGTCCAGGATCTTACTAGAAATGTCTAGAAATTGCATTTTCCTTAGGTTATGTACAGGCTCCCTCAGCCAATGTTTTACCAGTTTGTGTCTCAGTTTCTCAGTTGTTATGCCTTGTGATGTTATGTGCTATTCGTTGTCATTGTCCCTGATTGGGGAACGAGAGAGATGGATGAACCGGTGTGGACGATTTCCAGTTGCAACCCATTCGGCAAAGCAAAACATGAATCTAAGAAGAATCTCAGGCCAGTCTTGCCATGGATGTGTAACGAACTCCCTTTTCTTCGACTTGGAGCCAAATGTGTGATAACTGCAGGAAGAAAATTGTCCGAATATCAGTGTTACCAGGAACTGAGTCAAACTCATCATTATCCATATCAAGTCAACGAGAGCCTAGTTCAAGGAGCCATACTAACGTGGTTGATGACAAGGTCTCCCATGAGAAAAATAGGATGCTAGAATTCATCAAAGGTTGCGTTCCATCGAAGAGGAACGCACTTGTCAAGAGGAAGCTTACACAATGAAAATATCCAGAGGAGAAGTTGAAAAAGATTGAGATTGTTCTGAGGACGAAGTTACTTCATGTGGAATCAGTTGGCAGATGGCAGATGATCGAAAGCTAACAGAAAATGAAATCATTAGCTAACTGAAAGAAAAATTCCGAGCGTCCACAGAGAGAAATGAGAAGGTACAAGTCCTGACAAGTTCCATAAAGTTGGAGCATTCGGAAAGTCCAGCACGAGTTCGGCGCATCGTGGTGCGCAAAGAAAAAAAACTTGTGAAGCAGAAGGGGTGTGAATCATGTCCACGCCAAATCCTAAACCAGGAAATGATATCCCAAAACTGAAACAGTTGATGTTGTCAGGAACTTCTACGAAAGTTACGAAGTGAGTCGGCTCATGCCTGCCTAGAAAGATTTTATTTCTGTGAAATGGGTTGGAAAACGAATTCACTTTCAGAAAAGGCTAGTCTTGAACAATTTGAGAGAAGTGTATCAACTGTTCAAATAAAGATTCCCCGCTCAAGTTATTGACTTCTCCAAATTCGCCGAACTTCGTCCAAAGCACTACATCTTAGCTGGAGCGAGTGGTACACATGCAATGTGTGCCTGCACAATCATCAAAAGTGAAGCTGATGATGGGCGGAAAGATTGCTGATCTGACTACTGATGACGATGTCCCTCTGAAGACATACAGTTACTGTCTGGCAAGGATCATTTGTAATCCTCCTCAACCAGCGTGCTACTTTCGAGATAGCAGTTCATGCCCTGGCATATCGGATCTGAAGGAACACCTGAGATCACTAATGGATCACAATATGATAGATGGCATCATCTACCGACAGTGGATCTCTGTTGACAGACCTAGCCTCGGAACCATCAGCGTGTCCACTGATGATTTTTTGGATTCTTTCCGTGAGAAGCTGGAAGGTCTCTTATTTTCACTCATTGCAAGACAGCAATCTTCTTTTCAAGCAAAGACGAAATCAAGCTTGCGAGAGGGGGAATTCTTGGCGATATGCGACTTCT
This sequence comes from Darwinula stevensoni, assembly GCA_905338385.1. Lineage (NCBI taxonomy): Eukaryota > Metazoa > Arthropoda > Ostracoda > Podocopida > Darwinulidae > Darwinula > Darwinula stevensoni. The sequence continues at coordinate 13,920 of CAJPEV010005118.1, forward strand.
CGGAGATTTATTCTTTCATTCTACAGGACGAAGCGCAAGGTTTTCATTGGAACAACTCACAAATCCATCCATTTATGACATTACATAGACTCCGGAAAATCCCAGCATGTGAGCTACGTGATAATATCAGAATGCCTCAATCACGACACGGTTGCTGCCCATCTATTCCAGAGGAACCTCATCAACTTCCTGAAGGATGAATTTGGTTCCCCTCCACGAAAAATCACATACTTCTCTGATGGATCGGCTTTGCACTACAAAAATCGGACAAATTTCCTCAAGCTGTACCATCGTGAGACAATCTTTCGCTTTCCAGCTGAGTGGCACTTCTCAGCCACCTGCCAAGGAAAAGGAGCGTGTGACGGAGTTTGAGGGACAGTGAAGAGGTTGGCTGCTGGCGCTAGTTTCCAATGACCGTACAACCAACAAGATTCAAGATTCAAGATAGTTAGCGATATCAAGGGGCGATTTCGCCCATTTCGATATCACGTGTCGAGGTCGAGCGTTCCTTAATATTAGGGTAGGCCTAACGCTTTTAAAGCTATATATTTTGTATTTTTATTCTTTTATTTGACTATCCTAGTTGCTTACTGTCTAGTACCTAACGTCAACATTGCCCCCCCACCTTTTTGCCTGTCCATGGAAGCATCTAGTTTCTTCTTAAAGATAGTCACAGAAGGGGCAGCCACTACTTCGTCATCTAACGCATTCCACGCGTTCACCACTCTGCAAGTAAAGAATTCCTGTCTCGACCTCAGCCGCACCTGCGGTTTGCGCAACTTAAGTCGGTTACCTCTCGTTCTCTTGCTGTCATCAAACTGGAAAAACCTACCACACTCGACATTATCTATTCCTTTAATTATCTTGAAAGCCTGGATGAGATCGCCCCTCATTAACCTTCGAGCGAGTACAGTCCCAACACTTCTAAACGCTTCTCGTATGATAGTCCCCTGACCTCCTTAATCATTCTTGTGGCCCTCCTCTGTACTCCCTCGAGCGCCAACAGATCGCCCTTATTTGTGGGCCTCCAAAACTGGATGCAATATTCCAACTGGGGTCTTATCAGCGCCGCATACAACGGAAGAATAACGCGAGATGTCCTACTTGCAACCGACCGACGAATGTAACCTAGAATCCTGTTGCATTTGGCCACCGTCGCTTGCGCGTGCGAGGAAAACTTGAGGTCCTCATCGATAGAAACACCTAAATCTCTCTCTCCGTTTGCCTCATCCAATTTAACATCGCCGAACGTGTCGAGAGACCTACCGTTGTTTCGACCGACGTGGAGAACTTTACACTTACTTTTATTAAACCTCATGAGCCATTTCTTGCTCCACTCGTCCAAAAG
>CAJPEV010005119.1:0-16954 GCA_905338385.1 Darwinula stevensoni
TCCCGACTTTCAGACGTGGAACCACTTTCACACCTCAATCGTTACACTGCGCCCTAATGAAGCACAGGCGCCACGAATCCTGCACGAGTGGGAGACACGGAAGAGAACATCGGAGGAAGGGAGTAGAACAGATTGATCGTGTTATGTCGAATGTGATTTTGAATGAGATTGGTAGGGTTCCTAATGGGGAAATATTCATTATTTTCTTTTTAATATTATTTTCCCGATTTGCGTTAAATAAATATTTTTTTTACCCGTCAAAACCTATTTGTGCCACACCCGCTGCATCATGGTTGCGTAACAGAATGATCGGGTTATTTAGGGTGGGATTTTTAACGAAATTGGTAGGGTTCCTAATAGAGAAACATTTATTAGTTAAATAAAAAAATGATTTTCCCGATTTGCATTACATGGTTTTTATTTTCCCCATCCATACCTATTTGTGCCGCAATCGCTGAATCATGGTTTCGTAACAGATTGATCGGGTTATGTCGAGTGAGATTTTGAATGAGATTGGTAGGGTTCCTAATGGGGAAATATTCATTACTTTATTTTTAATATTATTTTCCCGATTTGCGTTACATGAATATTGTTTTACCCATCCAAATCTATTTGTGCCGCAACCGCTGCATCATGGTTGCATAACAGAATGATCGGGTTATGTTTGGTGGGATTTCGAACGAGATTGGTAGGGTTCCTAATGGGGAAACGTTCATTAATTCCTATATTATAGTATAATCTAAATTTGCGGTAAATAAATATTTTGTTACCCATCCAAACCTATTTGTGCCACAACCGCGATATCATGGTTGCATAGCAGATTGACCGGTGTATGTCTGGCGTTATTTTCAAGGCGATTGGAGTTGTTTTTAATTTTGAATTTTTTTCTAATTTTGCTTTTTTGTAGAACGCATGTACATGCAATTTTCTGTGTTTGCTATTACGTCTCATGTCATTCCAAGAAACCCTAAAAATTTTATTTTTTAAAGTTGATTCCTTCACTTGAAATCATTGAATGCAAGATAGCTTCAATGCAAGATAGAATTTGCAAGATAGCTTCAGCCTAGCAGGCGTCTGCCACCTTAGCCGAACGCGTTCGGCCTGCCAGGGCCAGGCCCTTCCAGGCCATAGGCTGGGCGGAAAACATGTCATCGCTCCAGTTACGGATATCCAGCGTGTCCGTCCCATTGAGCTGAGAAATAGAACTGGAGATGGCGCACAATACAGTGGATTTGGGGCAATTGAAAGCCATCTTAGTTGGGTGTGTGGTGTCTCTTCTCCATTCATTACAATGGGATTTTCGTAATTTCCCATCCCAGCTTTCTTGCTGTCGTGATCATGATGGTAAGCAGTCATGGTACTGGAGGCCTAATAATTCTGGGGGAGTATCATAGGGCTGATAACGTCATGTCGGAACTCTTCTTTCATGTGGGCGAGTCTCCTATTTCTCGAGTGGGCCTCCAAGTTCCATGCCTGCCTTTGCTGAGACTGCTGGGCTAACTAAGGCGATAACGTTTACGCCGCCCTTGCATCATCACAGTTAACATATTTTACAGCAAGTCTAAGGATAAAGTCAAACGAACTTCGAGTGAACGTTCAAAGGTAAACATAGGCTAAAGGAAACTGTGGGCGACCACGAGGTGCATGGTAGAGGTGTTGGCAGGGCATGCTTCCGTATTCAGAAGGGCTGCTCCAATGTTCCCTGCGGGACCTGCGCCATTACTCGGCCAATGCTCACAGCAGGCCCGCTTTAGCCTAGACCCAACCAATATGGCTTCAAAATGCACCCGTTTTCCCTATGCTACTCCTATGGGCGCGCCATCTCCAGTTCTATTTCTTAGCTCGGTGGTCCATCCTTGTAACCCATCCGCGTCAGAAGACGTACTCGTACCCATCTTTCCGTGTCCTTCCGCTTTGCCTATGGCTTGGAAAGTTATAGGCATTTTGGTTCTCGTGCTTCACGCAGCAGAATTCTAAGTCAGATAGGCAAAAACGCTAGTTGATAGGTTGACACGTCCTGTCTCCCACCAATCCGGTGAATGAATCAAGGAAAATCGTATAAATCGGGAAAGGTATATTGCGGCAAAAATGAGCATCTTAAAAGCGGGTATCCTTTGGGTCCATTTGCTTCTTTTCTTTCTAAAATTAATCCCTTTATTATGCTATTTTCACCACCTATTCCTATACTTAATATTATCGCCGACATAAAAATGAGTTTGTATACGGAATGGCCCCGTGGTGGCGCTAGGATTGCTTGATCCCGATAGGGATCAAGTTAACCACTCTATAAATGATTATGTTGATTGGTTACAGCGGAAATAAAAGCGAGTGCCTGTACGTCTAGTACTTCGGTACTACAATGAGCATTACATTGGGGTCTGACGTTTTCATATTAGGACAACAGGGCCCTGAAAATACAGGACTTTACATGAGGTCAGGCATCAAGGCCGCGACCTAGGCTCCAAGCGAATAATACGTCGGCTCGATGCGTTCTAGTTGGCCGAGGACTGTCTCTGGGCATTTTTCCCAATCAGCGAATGCGTACGTTAAGACCGGGCGAAGGTACGTTGCATATAACTTCAATATTACGTGAGGCTCACATTAGTTAACCCCGGCCAAAATCTTCAAGCAGTTAAGCTTTCTGATTGATTGGGTGCGGATTACGTTAACGTGTTCGTTCCATCTAAGATGACTGTCAAAATTAACACCAAGGAAACGGGTGAACCGCGAGCGCGGGATGAGCACCCCGTCCAAACGGAGTGAGGTTTCCTGTCGCGTGCAAACAAGAGGAGGGAGGATTTGGAGGGATTCATATTTATGCACCAGTTGCGACAGTAGTAAGAGAGAGCGTTAAGCGCCGCTTGGGCTCGCGACTCCAGAGCAGTGACATCTCTGCCCGAGAGCCACAGGGCGGTATCGTCCGCGTATTGGCTCGTACAAACATTAACACGTTGACGACCAGCCTATTTTTGCTTGTCCGCCGCGTTGGACCACGTGCATTTTTTTTGCCAAAAAATGCGTCCTGCCATCATGACGCATAGTCCCAGAAAACATTTTTTTGCCGAGCTTTTTTAAAATGTTGAATTTTTTGGAATTTTTATCAGTAATTACGAAATCATAATCTTCTGGAACGTTCTCAACAGTTCCAGAGGGTATTCATTGAAAATGTGGAAGTTTCTCGAAGGTGATAGAAAATTGAAGAATCTTCGAGATCCCTCCGGGCCCAGGGCCTTGTTACTATAAAAACCCTGGGGAAATCGTGATGAGCAATCAGTTTTCCTTCTGACCATGGCTGCCTCCGACGAAGTCGGCGATCTGAATTGGAGCTTCGACGACTTGCTCATCAACAGTGACGACGAAGAGCCTGTGCCCGAGGATGATGTTCCTGCTGCCCAATCCCTGGTCGTACCTNTCTATCTCTATAATAAAATTATGCAACGCCTTGGAAATGCTAGTGATACCACTGACGACTCATCCCCCCCCCCCCCACCTGAACCACCAACTAAACATGACCCTTTTCACCCCTTAGATCCCTTGCTTTCTTCCTCTTTCTAACGCCTCTTGACAATATCTCGCGACGGCAGTGCTTTTTTTCTGCCGCGCGAGCTCCACCTACGCTCTCTACTGCATATCAGCAAAAAAAAAAAAAAAATCACACAGGAAAACAGGGGAAACATCTTTCCTTCCAATGGGGCTTCTATCCCCTAACTCACTTCCGATAGGATGTAAATGTTAATGTTCGATTAAAAAACGTAAATACACTAGATGAAGGGTGCCCAAAGCGATGGCCTGCGGGCCACCTCCTAGGGCACCCCTGCACTAAAATAAATTCACGCAATTGCTAGGGCACAAATCTCTTAACCTCTTGAACGAGTGGACCTAAAGTTAACCAGCCCCGACTCACTAACCCATTAAAGTATAGGTTGATTCTCGGTAAAAGGCCGCTCTGTCTTTGGATATATCTAAAATGTAAAGCTAAAACCTGAAAACGGGAGGGATCCAGGCGCGAAGACGGATCTGGTTTCCAGACACGTCGACGCACTTTAGCCAAGGGACAACTTCCCATGGCTACGACATCAGCTCCACCAGGGTCTTGCACTCTGCCAGCCCTGATATCACTAACCTATTAAAGTATAGGTTGATTCTCGGTAAAAGGCCGCTCTGTCTTTGGATATATCTAGAATGTAAAAGCTAAAACCTGAAAACGGGAGGGATCCAGGCGCGAACACGGATCTGGTTTCCAGACACGTCGACGCACTTTAGCCATGGGACACCTTCCCATGGCTACGACATCAGCTCCACCAGGGTCTTGCACTCTGCCAGCCCTGGTGTTGGGAGGATCTCACCATGTTGGGCGGGAGTCATGTGTTGGTCCACCACATGCGGGGGCCCACCATACATTTAGCTCCTAATTTTATTTAAAAAATTATATATATATATTTGGATAGGCGAAAGGAAACCAAAAGAAGACCCCATCTTCCGCGGCATCACACGGGATTCGAATTCGGTTTGAATCTCCCGTGATAAAAGGAGAAAAGCTTCACCGACGTCAGAGCTCCGGGACGGACGACGACTAAAGAGTCCTTCCGCCAGCCGTCTACCTCCTGGCCAAGTCTTCCCGACCCGCCGCGTCCTCCCGCCGAATTTTCGCGCCGTCTACCACGTCCACGACAAGTCTATCTCACCGCTTACATTCTCCTAACCACGCGCTCTCGTTCTCTCTGTGTTTCTCTTAGACCTATATCATTCCAGTAAATCGATGTCACCTGCCTGAGGGTCTTTTTGATTCGCCCATCCCCCAACGTGTCCTGCTAGAGGCCAAGAGCCCAAAGCTGTGACGATATTACGCCCTACATAGTTCAAAGCCAAAGCAAAACATAAAAATTCGTTTACGGATCAATATATTACTCCTAATGAAAGAAACCAAATTTGTAGGAACATTTGAAAATATTCCATTTTAGGTTTTGGGATTAGGAGTTAAAACGATGAGCCGTTAAATTCAATTTAACGGCTCATCAAATAGGATTCTCGATAAAATAGGATAAAACATTCAAATAGGATAAAATATTCAAATAGGATAAAACATTCAAATAGGATAAAACATTCAAATAGGATAAAACATTCAAATAGGATAAAATATTCAAATAGGATAAAACATTCAAATAGGATAAAATATTCAAATAGGATTCTCGATTCAAGGTTTTGATATTGGTAGAAGGCGGTGTCCACGAAGAAGAATCCTTCCTCCAGCTTGAGGAAGACTTTCTTTATGGTGGAGGCAGGCAATTTCCATGTGCAACAAAGTCCACGGTATTTCATTCTTTTTTTATTGCACATGTACGAGTCCCTTGTTCGCTGATATTTTTCTTTAATATATTGCACCGATCAATCCATCTCACAGAGAGGAAAAAATACGAGAACATGCATGCATTGCATACATTTTAGCCAGTACCCGTGATGGTGCCCACAAAAAATGAAGTGGTCATCTTAAGACTGAAGTTTTTTTTCTGAGTGTTCAAAACCTTGACCCACGATTCGAACTTTTTCGTTTTGTTTTGTTTTCGAAGTACGCCCAGGGCCTAAGAAAACGTTTACAGATCAATTTATTTATTTTCCATATTTTCCCCAACATCCCAAAGAATGCTCAAAAGGAAATACACAGACGCTGATTTGCATTACGCACTTACGCGATGATACGCGATGATAGTCTGTCGATTGGACGACTGTCAAAAGGTATGGGTCCCTGAAATTACCATAAACACAGAAGCCAACGGTGACTAGACTCCTCGGAAGGTCAAAATAGGGTCATTTGCATGTGCTGTCCGCAGAGTCAAGGTTGGCCATCTACGTACTTTAATGAGTTTTTGAACAAGACCAGCACCGTAAATTCGCAGAAAGAAGAAAATACACATTAAGAGCTATCTTTTTCGACAAGAAGTTTCTTGATAATCGAGGAGCAAATAAGCCGTATACTAATAACTTACCAGAAGGAAGACGTCAAATTACTCACGAAGCGGGGGTCTGATATTTCAATAAAGAGGCCCGAGATCATCAAAAAGGAAAGGGTTTTGGCGACAAAATATAAGCTTTTGGTCTGGACTAATGTAATTTTTTTTTGAGCGCTCGCAGCAAGGTTTCCTGGACATCATCGGAGATCGTGCACCGGGTTTCCAACAGTATTGAGTTTGGCTTTGCCGAAATGGGCGCGGAACCATTACAGTGAATAATTTTTTCCGGTACTAGAATAGTACTGCGTGGTCGCCGTGGTTGACGGCCAGCATCGCAATGCGGCCAATTCCACACTTTTTCCTTCGTCTTATGACGTAGGGCAGCATTCTAAAGAGGTGAGAGAATCCGATGTAATCAATGAATCCACTTAAAAAAGCCATTTCCCTCAACCTCAACACCCTCCTGCTACAAAATTTCGCATCCTTGAAATCCCCTCTGCAAGCACCTCAAAGAAGCAGGCTCCATTTAGCGGATGCAGTTTCCTTTCCGCGCGTTTTTCATTGATCCAAAAGAAAGGTAAGGACTATTCCAGAGCAAATGCCTATACTAAAATAAAATGATCATATAGCTATTGACGCAATCAATTGATATCACAAGACATAGTAGCTGATGCATGTTAATGTCCCAGTGCCATATTTTACATGCTTAGATAAGGTTCTCTTGCAGGTCGCAACTCGTATTGCCCGGGGGGCAAAAGGGTATGCCTCCAGCACTCTTCGATGAGATGTGCAGGAAACGGCGGAAGACAAGTTTTTGGAGCATCCATTTCAACTACGATCACGCACGCGCCCACAAGCTGCCGTTACTGCGACCTGTCCGCAAGAGGATGGAGTCTACTCTCCCCCAAGCGCTGCACCCTTCCGCCTTGGCAGTTTCAGCCTTTTGCTTCTTCCCGAAAATCGAAGGGAAGCTGAGGGGATGTGATATGACGATCATCTGGAGAGCGCCTTTGACGAAGCAATTTCGGCAAGGAATAAACGAGACTTTGTTGCATTTCGAAAGAGTTTCAAGAGCCGACGAAGTGCATGGAGACTGAAGAGTAGGTCATAAAAAACTGATTCAGTTTTTCATAAGTAAGGAAAAAGCGATTAATGGCTACAATTTTTCGAAGTAGATTGAGGAAATGTTCATATGAATTATTGCTACTTTCTCATATTCGCCCCTCATATTCTCATATTCAGATTGGGGAACTGTAAGAAAGGCTTCCGACACAGGAAATCGAATCTTCACAGGGAGGAAGAATCTCATAATTGCTGATCATCCGTAAAAAGAAATAAAAGAGGAAAACTTTGAAGTGGACGTGAAGACCTTCCTCGGAGTATCAGTGGGAATCCTGGTCGATGTACTTAAGAGTATGGAGTCGATTGCGCAAAATAATGCTAGCGTTAGCCTCAAGCTGGATTAAACTGTGGTTTAAAGTGAGGCGTTCCAATCAAAGAACTCAAATTTGCATTCGTTTAATCCCGTTAGGGCGTCCCAATGTTCATTAGCGACTCGGATAATGTATATGAAGAACTTGCAGGATGTCGTTGCTTTGGCAAGGTTCGAAAGTGGAATTTATTTTCTCGGTGCCCACAAAAGTATGAACAAAGGACAACAAAAAACTGTAAAATTTAAATGAATGATGACACAATGACGGGAAATGGAAACAGGAGCGTTACGAATTAAAAGAATCACAAACCGGGAATGTAGGAACGATCGGGAGAAAGGGACTTTCCCGATTGATACACATTTATTATCCAGTTTCAGAGCAGGTCAATCATCATCAACATTAACACAACACTAATAATTAAGTATTAAGAGGGGTGTTTTCAGGTTGAGATCAATTCGCAAACAATAATTGGACTGCTGTCTCAGTCCTGCAAATATTCTCTGGCAAAATATTTATTCATTTGTGAATGTCCTTAGGGTTTCTTTGGGAAACCCATCCTAAAGGGAAAAATGAAAAAGTTCTTAAATTTATGAAGAGCATGAGTCAATTAGGAATGAAAATCCAATTTTCAATTTCGGCCTGATGTACCATGCTGTCGATGACCAGAACACCATCTGATAAGATTTTGGGGGCTATCACGAGACCTCCAGAGAAATAAGCCGTGAAAAATCCAAAGGTTCCAACGGAAACAATGCTGTGATTGCAACGGGAAAGGACCGCGAAGTCGAAGTCTCGACCTTTCCCGTCCAGAAACACCATCGGCATGCTTTCATTCACACTTGCTACATTTGTCCTACTCCAATGGATGTCATCACTAGCCACAATGAAGACGACTTTAGAGAAAATCCGACCGTAGTGCTCCATGGCCCTCCGGAAATATACGGGAGACACAGGCTCCGCGTCATGTTTCCATTGATTGTATCCAATCTGATCGGTACGACGAACGTGAATTCCGATGAATGTCGAGTCACTTCCGTATTCCGCAGACAAATTTGCGAAGAATGCTTCCACACCTTGTTCCATTTTCGAAGAGAACCTGAATTCTAGCATTATATCACTTCTGTATTTGTGAAAGAGACTTGCTACACAAGAGTACTTTGGGAGAATCACGTCCTTGCCTTGAATGAAATCAGATTTCCACGGAGGAGGGCCCGACGGTGTCCAATCCCTCGAGGGGCATCCTGCGTCTTTCGTCCTCCTCAGGCTGAGATGGGGGAAGAGGGGCAGCAGGCTTTCTAAAAGGTCGCTGCTGAGCACAGGGATTTTACTGTATTCCATGGCAAATGAGAAGACGCTGGCATATTCCCCGATCATGTTTCCTAATCGTCCACCGTTTGCCACTGTCACGAATCTTGCATTTGCACATTGGTTGACAGTCATTGGAAATTCCGGCCAGAGACCTGGATCCCCCTTGAACATACTGAAGTTCGTCGAGGGGAACTTTGAATTTCGAGTCTGGTCCATCAGACGCAGGTGTCTTAGTATGTCTTCAACTGAAACGTTTCCCAGTATTATATGTCGCGCGATATGCCTCGGCCAATTCGAAGGTAAATAAGATTGCAAGAAAAGACCCAAAATCATCCCCATGACAAAGGCGTTCACGCAGTAGAAGTTCCTGGATCTCTGCGACATCCTTGAAATCACATACATCCATGTGTTATAAGGGCATAATATTCAACCAAAACGCGCAGGAGGTCTCAGTCATGGATGCAGGGCTATTGAAATGCAGAGTTCGTCATGTTGATTGATTTGGCCAGTGAGTGAAAGTGTTCATTGTTCTATTGCTCCAGAGATTAACATCTAAATCGAAAAGGTTTAAATGGGATATTCCGTGTCTATCTTAGAGCGAGAATAACAATGCCAGAATGCAACATGTTTAATGGGTTTTTGCATAGAATAATTGTTCTGTAATAGACGAACATATCCTTCACGGACTCGTTGATGCTAACTTTTTGCTAGGAAGGAAACTCAAAGATGAAAGAATCTCACCGTGAAAATGTTAAAATCATGATTTGTGTCATATCATGTTTATACCTAGGTATGTATCATATGCTTAAGCATCATTATTTTATTATAATATTATCATTATCAATATACAATGCAAATGAAAAAAATATACAGCAGAGGACAGAAAGCTGAGCGCTTATATTTGTTTCTTTCCCATTCCACCAGATCCACCATTTGATAGAACAAAAAATGGCCTTCATTGGAAGGCGTTTCGATTATTCGTAAATAGGTGGAAGAGCCTGAAGCATATAAAAAAAAATCCAAGCCTCGATATTGAAACCTTTTCTAGTTATTTATTTTTATAATCCATGAATTTCCATGAGAGAAAGACAGCTTTTAGACTTGAAGGCTAAAACTTACATTTTACAACTGAAATTATTTACTTCAATTATTTTCCGCACTTGTGCCCTAACAAATAGACGCATCAATTACTGTCTGTTCCAAAAATCACGACAAACTTACGCCAATCACGATATATGTAATGGAGCGTCCCCGTGAGCATTAGGAATCATGCGACACCCATGCATTTGACGTGCGAGGCCGCTCCAAGGTTCGGAACTTCGCTGTGCTGTAACGGGACACATGGCGACACATGACGAGGGGTCCGGCCTAGCTGCACGGTGTTGCACATAGCCCCGCCTACTCCACAGCCTAAACTATGGAAGAGAGGAAAACATTTTAAAGTATATTTTGATTCCTTGTTCAATTTTGAATCCATTCCATCAAATGTTGTTTTTTTTCCTGAAGTCATGTGATGGTGAAAAACTTAAATTCAATGATTGCATCCGTGCTATTAAGTTTCGATCTCATGATGCCAAAGCTGAATTCGTTACCCGTTAATGGGTTTCGAAAAAAAAATAAAGGTTCAGCTTCTATCCGATGATGCTCTATTTGTCAAAGCTTCGATCACAAGGCAATTGGTGAAAGGCCCAGGGATTGCTTTTTTTTTTGGAAATGGACCGAGTTGAGACTCATGCACATGGAGGGCAAGCAGCATACGTAGATTCTCCCTGGAAGCCTCGCAAAGCGACATCGACGAGGATGATGACACCGAACTCGTTTAGCGCCTCATTTCATCTTAGCCCGCTCGTATTAAAGCTCTCAGAGACAGAGCCAGGGTGCGTAGAAATTATGATAAATACATGTTCAAATTAGAAAATGAATGGTCCTTCTCTTGATGTACGAATTTTTTCCCTACCTCTTATAGTTTAGGTTGTGGAGCGGGGGCTATCTATGTGCAACACCCGGTATTTCAATACCTCTAGTCCTCCCCGGCATGGTTTCATCGTGACCGCGAATGTGGGCATCTTTCATCTCCACAGCCTGGGCTTGCTTCTGAAAGCGAAGTGGTACAATTCACGAATATTTGCAAATAACGAGTATTTCAACTCCAGGAATTAAGAAGGGAATTAAATGCAATTATTTGCACATGTAATTCATTAGTGCTGCTGGGCAACAAATTTTTTTCTCCTTAAGTGGCTAAATGGCTGGTTTGACTGCATGCACTTGTAGCACAACTTAAAACTCTTTATATTCTCGGAATGTTGATTAGAGTTGCCACAAGTGTTTTAAGTCCTGTTTTCGAGCGATTCAATGGATTTGGCCATGTTGCGTTTCTGGGTAATGTACATGGCCTTAGTTGAATGGTTCGGATTTCTCGCACATGTGCAACGGACTCTTCCCTAAATCCTCTGATTTTGCCGCCGTCAGTCGTTCACACCTCATTAGAGCTCAATGTATGGCGTTGGTTAAATAAAAAAAATTTCTATATGGTTAGTGGACGTGGAGCGACTGAATCTTGCTCGTCCGATCCTACTGCCAGGGAATTTTTCTTGCCAAATTCTTTCGGTCGGATGATGAAATGATTCGGTCTCAATGGCTTGAACATCTTTTTGTTTGTTACATCACTGTCCCCGCCCCGGGGTGTTTACAATGCTAACAGGCAATAGATTTCCACCCCTCGTTCCGTCCTCCCACCACCCCAACCGCCCCTCGCCCTCCCCGCTCCCTCCTCCTCCTCCGCCCCCTCACCCCATACTCCCTTCCACCCCTGGCACCCCCTACGCCACCCCGCCCCTCCCTGCCCCCCTACGGCCCCCACCCCCCTCCGTCCCCCTCCATCCCCCTCCGCCTCCCACCCATCCTCAGGACGTACGGACGTACGTATGGACGTACAGCTCTCCTGTTATATAGTAAAAAAAATAAGTATAGAAGTATAGGTGAAACAATGAAGGTTTACAGAACCGTCAACAAATCTGGCACTGCTCCTCTACCGCTCGTCTCTCTCGCCTTCCCTCCATATCCAAACCGGAATCGTATTTCCCCATAGTTTCTTCAAATCAGCTTTCATGAAGTCGTACGAATGCTTCGTCTGCCGATTTCTGAACTTCGATCGTTCGTGTCCCATTTGATTATGCAACGGTCCTCAATTTATCCCTTCCCTAAAAATCGAGCGCCTTATCGTCATCCGTACAGCCAACTACGAGGTCTCATCAAAAAGTTCCAGTACTTTCTTGTTAAAAAAATAAACCGCTTCAGGTAGGAGGCTAGGACTAGTGTAGGTCGGAGTTGGGGGGTTACCGTACGCATGTTGAAACCTCCTTTGCGCTAGGATTAACCAGTCGCGAATCACGAGTGTTGAAATCCGGTCGTCTCCGTGCTTTTCGTCGAATTTTCGATCATGCATCATGATCCTGATGCTTCATGAGTTTGTCCCACAAGACCAGACAGTTAACCTGGCTTACTACGTATATGTTTTGACCCGTCTGCGAGAAAAAATTAGGAGAAAACGGCCCAACTTTTCCAAAATGAAGTCTGGCTTTTTCATCACGAGAATCCTCCAGCCCACACTGCTCTCAGAATTCGAGAGTTTTGGGCTAAAAAAAAAAATTCCTGCGCTGGCCCACCCTCCCTATTCACTGGGCCTGGCTCCATGTGACTTTTTCCTGTTCCCCAGGATTAAATTTCACCTGAAAGGAAAAAGGCTTGAAGACATTGCAAGCATCAAGGAAAATGCGACGAAGCAGCTTGAGTGTCTTACACTCCAGGACTTCCAGCACTGCTTCCAGAAGTTGCAGTAGCGTTGAGATAATTGCATAGCATCGAGGGGGGATTACTTTGAAGGGGACAACAATTAATTTTAATGCACTTATTGAAAATAAATTTTACGAATAAAAGTACTGGAACTTTTTGATCAGACCTCGTATATCGAATGAACCGGCGATTCTTGTCGATTCTTCAGCGTGCTGCACCAAGAACATCCTGAATTTCATTCATTAATTCATTTTCCCTTTCGTATTCCCCTCGTGGCACAAAACCGATTCATGCCATGCGTATTAAAAACTCCAAAAATAAAACAAATAATTGAACTTCTTGCCTATGCTACTCGTCAACGCATAAAACCCAATGACGTCCTCTTGGGGCTATTTGGCGGTCTATAGCAGATTCTTAACTTTATCTTTGCTGTCACTTTACCGATTTCGCATCATAGATACTTCATTGAACCGCAATCAAGCGAGCTAAGAACCTTTATAAACGCAGACACCTTGTTTCTACCTCGCACATGAGATGACAACACCACCCTTCCGTCCGAGCGATTTCATTGCGCAGTGTGGAATCCCCAAATTGCAGATTCCTTAGCCATGATCTTCAACCTCCCACAAGTCTCGATTAATCCACTGCCATCAGAACTGATTACGAGAAACCTCCAGGGCGTATAAATTTCATTACAAAGACTTTCGTGAAGCACTTCAGTCGATCATTACTTTGCCCTTTAACGATTTCAGTGTGTCGAAGCGTCCAACTGCTAGTGAGGCTGTCCCTTTCCAGTGAGTGACTGTTCCCCGATCTACAATCCAAAAAAGGCATCACTTCTATGCTATCACCTCTCTAATTCCCATTTCCTTGGAGAAATGAAGAGCATCTGACACCATCGGATGCGAACATAGCCTCTTTTTTAACCTGGGGCCAAAAAACCTTCGGGATACAGACATGAGGATCCCTCCACCAGACTTGCAAGGCCTCTCTGGCATGCCATGCTGTTTCTATATCCAATCACGCCCATCGGCTTCATGAGGTTGATTTGGGTCTCGTCTGACCAAATTATGCGTTTCCAGTCCTCTATGGTCCAGCGTTTGTGACAGCAGGAGAATTCCACCTGCTGTCGAGGCCATAGCAGTTGACATGTGACGACCGAATTTTAAGTCAAAATGAACATGTCGTCATCAACTGGAACTGTGTCAAACACTGACACAGTTTTGTCGCTCACTGTAGATCTAACATGTACACACGATCCTCGAGCGTTTGCATGTCTCTCGATTCTCGCCGAAGTCGAAATGCGCGATGCCGAATTTGAAAAGTTCTTATGGATGATATCGTCGGCGAAACGCTTATTACAGAGAAAAATGGTAATGCCACTCACGTGTATTCGATGCAAAGTCAATGGGGATATCGGCAGTCGACGCGCCGGGAGAACCACGCAGAGGGAAAGCGTCCACGAGACCAGGATGTCCTCGCTTGCCTTCCCTTATCTCATCGGTTCCCCAGCACCGACTGTATCGAGAGGAGGCGAGAGTCAACTACAGTTTCCCCTCCTTTATCTTTTCTTCCGTTCTTTTCTTTGTTCTGAAAGACCAAAAAGATGGTGAGATTCCAGTCCCTTTTTGCTCTAGAGTAAAACCGGAGGGAAACTGAAGCTAGTGTTCGCTTTTTTCTTTTCCTTTTCTCCTCCTGTGACATAATTCTACTTTGTTTTTTTTTTTCCTCTGTGAGCATCGGCAGGACTGAAATCAGACACAGAACACAGTATAACTTCAATTATTTTTCTCTTTCCAACCCCCACCCTGGTGGGGGGAAAGGGGGTGGGGGGTTGGAAGCAAAAATCCACGGAAGGCATAGAAATATGGTGGGATACAGTATAAAACAGGGCTCGGTGAGATTGGGATGAATAGCAAAGTGAAGTTTCAACTAGACCGAATCAAGTTTGTAGTGGAAGGTACACTGAGGAGCCAACGACTAGTCTTGTTCCTGAGAGTATAAGCCATGTATCACAGAAGAATCACATGCGCCAACATTCCCAAGTTCCCAAGCCTTATCGAATAAGCAGATCCTTATCTACTCGAAAGCACTCTTTCGTGGAGATAACCACGATACGAAGAGGAACGTGGGAGAGCAGCTTCCTTCATCTCTTCAGTATGGCCCAAGCGATCCATTGCCCCACCAATGGATTTCCTGTCGACGAATAAAAACCTCTCGGATTGACCCATTATGGTGCATGTCCTTGAGTTGCAGCAGGCGCGTTGCCGTTGATTAGTTCTTTACCAATGACGTCGCGGAATGCCAATGCCCCGTGCCATCATTTGTATTCATTTAATGGAACAATGAAAAACATTTTAGTTAACAGACGAAAATGTTGTCCCTTGACGTGTGATGTAAAAGGTTCATGCTGCACGGAACGACGAATGCAAGTCACACCACGTGATAAACATGTTGCAAGTCATAGTAGGAATGAACTACATTAAAATTTTTATTTCGGAAAATTCCGATTTTTCCTCGAAAAAATTTCCGAATAAGACTTTTCATGTCTGAATTTCCCTTAATGCTCAGGAAAAAAAAACTTGCTGCATTTCTGAGTAAATCCCATTTCGTGTTCTTTTTTTGCCTTTTCCCCTTTATTTTCCTTGAAAGAAAGGCTAAGGTAACTAGATTTTTTCAATTCGACATTGAAGCAAATTTCCTCTTCCTCATTCGCGTCGAAGAAGCTTGCTTTGAATATTCCCCGAAAAATATTGACGATGATACGGACCATTCCGTATTGGCACCTTAAGGAAGCTCCTAGAAACTTTTCGTTTTTGACCCAAATTGTAGAGAATTGTGGAAATCCCTACAATTTTGACGCCGTCATACTTCGGAAAGCGGAGTTTGTATTAATAAGAAGAAAGGTCATTTCGTGTGTATTTCTCTATACATGTCAAATGCAGAGCAAGATAGCTTCTTTTCCCTGTCGGGGATAGAACCCAGCAGTCTTTCAAAAGTAATTTCCTCTGTTCGGACAACTGCCCCTAACACTGCAAATTGACTCAATGCCATGAAACTTGGTTGTCTTCACCGATGTGACCATGCGGAAGAGAATGTCCGCAGTCGCGTGGTGTGTTTTAATTACATCGCGGTCATTTCCATGCTGCTGCTCCATGCATATCAGGATGTATAGAGTTGATTTCCTGCCGTATGTTCTCCTTTGATTCATGGCACGTGATGGGGGTATTGCGGGAAAAACGGCTCTTGAGGTAATCCCAACGCCAAATGTCTGAATTGGTTAGATCAGGCCAGGATTGCTGAAGGCAACAACTGAAGACAGTACCATCAGTATCACCCGAGGATGCGCCTTTGCGATGTAACACTTACAGATCGGTCTCGTGAAAGCGAGTCGGCAACTTCCACGGAAAATCATAGATTCGCTCTCGTCTCGCCATCTTCAGGATGTACGAGGAGACGAGAGTTGGCGTCGTACTTGTCAAGGGGCAGTGGCATCGCGTACTGTAGTGCTTCCAATGAGCGTACATAGATTCACATAGCCTATATACGCTCTGAGTGCTTTAAGCTGAACGCCGTTAGCTGAAGGATTTCAAGCGTCCTTGATGCAATACTGGCAGAATCGAATTCGTCGCCTCTTGCGTTCCAAAGCGAAGTCCATCGATGCAATTTTCATCGTAGGGGTCCATCTCTGTAAATGCAGAATTTCAGATTTGGAGAATGATGTTCTCCTCCGTCACTACTTAAATCACTTTGAATCCTTTGAAAGCTCTCAAGGGAGGCAGCGAGCGCGAGAATTCTTCAAAGGTTGTATTACTTATCGGTAGAGCAGTCGCATTTGGAGATGGCAAGGAAAGTCATGTACAATCTGAAATCCTAACCCATAACACACGTACAAAAAACGCGAGGTTTATCGGGCCGCAATGATTTATATGCTGTAGCGGTAATCATGCTATTACGATGTTCAGTTTTGCTATATTTAAAACTCAAGATGCAAAATGCAGTAAGTTTTTATTCATTGGAATCAAACCCGGCTCAGCATAATAGTGAGACAATTTCTAGCAATTTCCCCGTCAATTTCTATCGTCCAATCCTGCATGTATGGTGGCTTCTTCAAGGTATATTTATTCCACGCCTTCATGAAGGTGGTGTAATCCCCCAAGCAGCATGTTCATGTTAATATTATATAAAAGTAATGCAATTTTCGTCCATTTTGAGGATCTCGGTGGAGGAACACTTCCCTCTTACATTGGATACGAAGGAAACAAGCATCGACGGAAAACTTTAAATCTCGGAGGGTTCTGCCCCACACTTTCGTGGTGCTGTAACTGAAACTCGGTGCGCCAATACATCAGTGGCGGATACAGAAATATCTCATAGGGGGGGCGCCTCTCGATACGACCGACCCCCCCCCCCCCCCCCTTCGTTTCCACCAGGTCCCTGACTGCAGGGTTTTCCATTTTTATCCACAGTAAA
>CAJPEV010005120.1:0-16952 GCA_905338385.1 Darwinula stevensoni
CTCATCTCCAGTAACGATTTCCTTTAGAAGGTCCTTTCTGTGCGGTCGAAGGAGCAGTGATTCGCAGACACTGACACGGCTCAGAGTCGCTGAGCTGATGAGGGACCCATGTCGAGTAAACCTTCCGATAGCTGAGGTCGTTCAGATGATTGCCGATGGCCATATGGGTGACTCCAAGTGTAGTCATCAATTCGCGAGTGGTGGCGTTCGGCTTCGCGTTGAGGGCGTTCCGCCGGGCTTCGTCAGAAAGTGTTGCAAGACTTTCTTTCCAACCCAATATTTTGTGTCCGAGGTATCAGACCATGGCAATTAGTATGAAACTCCTGTCACCTTCACACGATGGCTCCTTCATGGTTAGATGATTCGGTAAACTGCACAATATACAGGTATACGTACATTCATGAGTGTCCTTGAGTGCATGCCCAATGGATTCATTTTGGTTCAAATTTTCCAAAATCGCTACTTCTGGAATGCAGGTTTGTTTAGTCTCTTTGTTCACACAATACAACTTTAAAGTTGGATGTATGGTGACCAGGAGACGAAAATTGATAGTGAGTGTCTTCATCCAACTTGCGCAATGGGATTCATGCGATAATCTCTGCCATGCCTCATGTGTCCCACGGGAAACATCGGGGTTACTACTACTGATAGTGATATTTTTTTAGAAGTAAAACTAAACATTCGGGGGCATCTCTGATGGATGCCATTGTTTTGGTGAGTCTTTAAAGCTATGACCTTTAAAACTATTTTGCTTATCATTATATCTATTCACAGTAGCAACAGTAGTGAACTAAAGAACATGGTCCTCCCATGACGACCGTGATGGCATCGGTCTTTTCTACGGGATTCTCAGTTCTCAATTGGGCTGTTGCCCCTGGCTGTATGGACGACCTATACTTAGGAACTTCCATCCAGTAAGAAATTCATGTGTATTCTTACTACGTGGGACTGGTGAAAACCCACTCCCGCTTTTATTTATGGTCAATGTGAACATTGCGGTAGTTTTCAACTTCTCCCTAAAGAATAATGTGCATAATATCCAATACGTTTTCTCTCGACTTCCTTTCACTTTTAATATGTTTATGGAAGGAAGATTTAATCTCTCGATTGAAGAGTTCCACACAAATAAATTCGCCAAACATTATTTCTAACATTGTAAATAAATCTTAAAACATTGCTTTGAAAAAGGTATTGTCATTATTCCTGCCTGTATATCATAACTTTAGAGGTGTCCCGGAAATGTTCTTTTTGTACCAAGAACAAAGACCCATATGACCAGTAATAATAAGAGACTCAAAATTATCAGCTTTGTTTCTTGTTATTCTGGCATATATGCAGTTTTGGATGGAAAAATAAAAGCAGCACTTACCCGTTTGAGTACTAATAAGGACAACTTCAGCAGCTTCAGCAAGTTGCCGTCGTGGTCCTGACAACGAGAAAGAACACAACGTTGTTGTTGAGGTAACATGCACACATACAAGATGCACAGTAAGAAAAAGTATATTTAGATATACTAGACTTCAGATTTCTTGCAACATGTTTTACTATTAATCGTTACCTGCGAACCAAGTTGTAACCTAAATTAGGCACTAATATGTTGTATTATGAGAAAACTGACATGCGTTTTGGAGAACACAGGCAGGAATCTCTTCCTTAAGGGACAAAGTGGATGCATGCATATTGCATGACGTGCAAAAAGGTATGTAGACTTTCCAACGATTGGTTGGGGACTGATTTTAATTGTTCCACGCTGAAAATCCGAACCAGACGGATTCTGAGAATAATTTTGGACGAATCATGGCACCAATCATAACAGAAGAGGGTGCTTTGCTAAGGTAACTGATGAAGCTGTCTGCGTATATCAAAATGTTTGCAAATGATGCAAGAGATGCTGAGAATTTCGATCGCGAAAAAATGATACCAGACTTTTGGAGGGCAGTATATTATTCATCAGGTTTTCGTAGGAATTCCTATTCTTTCCATGCTATTTTACAATCATAAACACAGGTCCTTCTTTTTGTTAAAATGCAGACACTGATCGTTTTGCCTTTCTGGGGAAATATACATCTTCTGGAGGAAGGTTGAGAATTGAGGCTTTTAATCTAAATTAGAACCATGAGACAGTGTTACATTTTAAATTGTATTTATTATTTATGTGATGCCGAACAGCATATTGATTCCTGTGCTTATGTCTCCGAGCAGCAGCAGCGAATTGTTCTGCTTGAGATGAAAGTGGACTTTGCCGTACTGAAAGAGCAAAATAACATAACTATGAAAATAGCAGACACGAGTCACATTTATGAATCAAAGATATTAAGTAACGTAAAAACTAATTTTCCAAGACTTTCTCTTTCACCCCTTAATCCTCCCCCAATTCCCTATGGGACTCACCAACGTTATGCTTAGACCTAACAAACTCCGATTTCCCCAAGGTCTGCCTTTCATATTTCAAAATAAATTCAATTCCCGATTCATTTATTTACTATTGGGTTGGAAAGAAAGTCTTGCAACACTTTCTGACAAAGCCCTGCGGAACGCCCTCAACGCGAAGCCGAACGCCACCACTCGCGAATCGGCGACTACACTTGGAGTCACCAATATGGCCATCGGCAACCATCTGAACGACCTCGGCTATCGGAAGGTTTACTCGACATGGGTCCCTCATCAGCTCAGCGACTTTAAGCCGCGTCAGTGTCAGCGAATCACTGCTCCTTCGTCCGCACAGAAAGGACCTTCTGAAGGAAATCGTTACTTCATATGAGAGCTGGGTCCTCTACGTCAACCATACTCGCAAGAGTCAGTGGCTTCCACAAGGAGAATTGCCGCCACATGAATCGAAACCAGGGTTTCACGAGAAGAAGGTTCTTCTCTGTGGTTGGTGGGATTCAGAAGGAATGTTGTATTATGAGCTCCTGCCAACCGGTACCACCGTGACTGCCGTCGTCTACGCTGTTCGACTTCAGAAGTTGGGCGTGTCTCTTTTCTCAGCGGCTCAGCTAGCTCTGCTCAGGCCTCCAGNAACATGTCATAGACAACAATGGTCATTACATTGTTGACTGAAATTGCATTTCAATAAAGTCATAACATTTTGAAAAATTTGCGCAGTGTTGCAAGACTTTCTTTCCAACCCAATAATTACGACCATCTGCCGCATAGAATGAATCCGTGCTCTTCCAGGCATTTTATTGAGGCCTTTTAACGTTAGGCCAATTGAAGGCTTATTCATATTTTCGCGAACCATTTCATAGGGGAAGTGTAAGGCTTGCGTAATTTAATAATGTGTAAATGATACCATCTCTCTGAGTGTTCTATCTCCCTCTCTCTCTCTCTCCCTCTCTTTCTCTCTTTTATTACAATAAATGACTCTTTTATAAACCATATTAGGATACATGGATTTCGAGAAGAGGCATATAATAGCAGCTTGTATAGAAGTTCATGAAAAGGTGGCATTACTTCAAAAGCAGAACCAACACTAACGTTTGCAATGTATCTTTCCATCATTAACCGATATATCATGAAAGATGAATTCGAACTTTTTTTTTTACATTTGGTAATTTCTAGAGTCACCAATTACTAGCAATATAATATTCTTTCAGAATTCGGCCATCCTTGTGGCTTCGGTGGTGGTGAACACGTCAACAATAAGACTCGCATTCCAAAGTTCCGTGCTCTAATACTCGGACGTGTATGTGTCACTGTAGGGTCAGGCGGACTTCACGCTGCTAGTCAAGCTATATACTCGAAATGGGAAATACCGACTCGTTACCTGTAGTGTCTCAAGTGAAATCAACAGTGCAGCTTGTCTGCGGAGACACTGAAGGTGCTGCCAAGACTCAAGAAAACTTTCTACGGGAATGCCCTGTTGTTTCACAAGTAACTTCAACGGTACAGTTGATAGCCGGTGACGTTGATGGAGCGATAGAAACCCAGAAAAGATGTGGACAGGGGCTACTGAATGCGGCAGACGGGATCCCCGTAGTTGGTCATGCAAAGGGATTAGTGCATTACGCTGTTGGAGACACCGAAGGTGGCACGAAAGCAATGAAGACTGCAACGAGAAGCACAGCTGTTATCGGTGGTGGTATTGGAGGTTTTGTCGTCGGTGGTCCTGTAGGAGCAGTTGCTGGAGGAATTAGTGCAGGCGCTGCAATGGATACTACAACCACTGTTGTTGAAAGTGTCATTCGAGATGAATATTCTCCAAGTGGCTATCTCGCGGCTATTGACAACACTGTCAAAAATCCGAATCCTGGTGACATATTCGATTTGGCAGTCATGCCAGTGTTCGATGGACTGGCTGGTTACAGTGCCGGACAAGCGTACAACAAGATTACCACCGCTGCTGCTAGGAAAGCCAACAACGTCGCAATGAGTAAGTCATTAGATTGACCTTTGAATTTTTTATTCTCAACTGACTGGAGTTCATCTTCATAGGTGAAGCGCTGCAAAAGCAAGGTATCAACGCGTTTGAAGCTGGTAAGGCGATGGAAGCGGAAGCATGGGTCAAATGGGAGCAGCTTGAAGCACAAGCTGGAAAAATACCTGATGGTCAATATATCCAGGAAGCCAAAGCTGCTCAACAGATGTTCAACAAAGCAAAGTTGTTGCAGGGTGAAGCGTTGGTGCAACCAGTGAAGGGACCTCCCCAGCAAGTCAATGTGCCAATTTTTGTTCCTGGCAATGCCACACAGCATGACAAAGAAAAAGATGACGAAGAAGAAGAGCATAACAAGAAGGAAGTGAAGATCAAAGTTTTCTATGTGAATGCACGCAGTATCAATCCTGCAAATGAAAGAAAGGTAGCTTACCTCAAGAGACACATCCGAGACGCTGATCCCCACATTGTCGCCATTGTTGAGACTTGGTTGACCAGTGATATCCGCGACTCGGACGTACAATCATATTTAGACCTCAGGAATTACAACTTGTTCAGAAG
The DNA here is from genome assembly GCA_905338385.1 of Darwinula stevensoni. Classification (NCBI taxonomy): domain Eukaryota; kingdom Metazoa; phylum Arthropoda; class Ostracoda; order Podocopida; family Darwinulidae; genus Darwinula; species Darwinula stevensoni. Next base: position 4,937 of record CAJPEV010005120.1, read on the forward strand.
AGATCGTGTTGATAGAGACCCTAACGGAAAGACGAGACGCGGAGGTGGAATGATTATTGCTGTCAAGATGTCGCTAAAATTGCCTACGGAATTTCTGGACTCTTATGACGACAACTTTCTTGCTCTGAAGTTGGAATACACTTATAACTGCTCCAAGTGCGCTGGAAAAAGCTCTGAAACCTTCTCATTCGGACTTTTGTACAGACGCAAGTCAGCTTACAAGAGAGGGCAAACGGATAAGCAATTCAGAGACGCTTCGAAAGCATTGTGGGAACATGTTGCCAAATTTGGTGCAACAGTACCCAATTTCGGGGGTTCTGTCCTCGTCGGCGACTTCAATTTCAAGATCGACGTTGAAATCCCAGACGCTAGTGAATTGCTATATGGGCTGCCACGCCAAGCTGCTCACCGGATGTTGCTCAACATGCCGATTTATAAAGGTTATGCAACGTACATCCCTTCGGCTACTGAAAGGGGCCTGTTCGAGTCTCTGGAAACGCAAGGGTACACGCAACATGTGGAAGACGCTACGCATTCTGACGGGAATATTCTTGACCTTATTTTTGGATATCCACATGACTTTGTAAGGAGCATTCAAAATCGGGGTAACATTGCCGTCTCTTCTCGCAAGCAAGATCACGTCATATTGACTTTTAATTTGTGCCTTGGGGAAGATTGCGATGGCAAGAAAGGTTAGGGTGGTCAACCATCATTTGTTTTCTGGCAAAACTGCTTTCCTACGTTTTAGCTTGCTGTAATTAACATAATTGCTTGCTTCTGACCGACGATGAAATAAGCACATACTGATGGGCATTTTCGAACAATACAAATATATATGTTACAGTTATTCGCTTTGTTGTAGGATTACTCATTTCCAAAAATTAAATTCTGTGAATTAAGTAGAACCAGTAGAAACTTTTTTTTTGTCACTCTAAACATTTTCCTTCCCTTATTCTCCCTCCCTCTCTCTCACTGTCTTGTAAGTCTTCATTTCTTGTGAGTGTGATATTTAAATTTCTCATCGTATATGTGTGTATTAATTATACTAATTATTTGCAAATGAAAATGAATCACCATTACAAAACTTTTTTTTCGCTTTGTTCAAAATGAATATCGCAATATACTTTTTCCAGTTTTTAGCCTTTCACTAATATTTTTCTTTTCTCCCTCTCTTGTAAGATTTCATTTCGCGTTTCCGGGGTTTTCTTTTTCTTTGTATTACTCATGGAGATTTTTTTTCGACTGCTTGCGAAAGAAAATGTATCGCTAACTTTTTTATCAGTGTTTTCAAAATTAACTTTGTAGGAATTGTTTCCAGTTGCTAGCTTATCACATGCATTTCCTTTCTTCCTCCCTCTCGTCCTTTCTTCATCTCTAGTAAAACTTTACTTTGCATTCGCGCGATTTTTCTTTCGCCATGCATATGATGTGAAGCTTTCTTTTACTCGACTGTTTGCGAAAGAAATACGAATTGGTGCAAAAAATAATAATTTTTTCTGCACTGTCTTCTTAATAAAATTCATATGAAAGTTTTCCAAATGTTACTTTTCTTATGGTGGAATATTACGCCTCCTTTTGCTCAAAGGCGAACGAATCTTTCTTCCTTTAAATTTACAGAGATATTCCTCTCGATATCATTTCCGCTACAATGCGAGAAGTGGACACACACATTCATACCTTAACGGAGAGTGAAAATAGAAAAAAAATTGACAGAGAAAGATATTAATTTTTCCCTCAATAGTAACCTGATTCTCGTTGGGTATCCCGGTACGGGTATGTCGTTCTTCATAAAATCCGACCTTCCTTGAACCATCGTACGCAACCAACAACGTTAAATCGCTTGATAATCTGTTACGCACAATATCAAGAGATCTATTAGGAAATGAAAGCTGCTGCTATACGGCAAAATCTAAAGTGTGAGGTGAATTTTTTTCAGGGAGTTCCCACCCAACTGATGGATATGTTCTCCCCAGATGTACACAACACCTATATCATATTCGACGATCTGGAACTTTAAGCCTTGCAATCGAATCCTGTGTTTCACATATTTGCGGCTGGTCGTCACCTCAGAGTAGAATGCTTGCTGACATCTAATATATATGTAGTCGATCATGACTGACTGATTACATATTTCCCACCTGTGGAAAGTACAAGAGATGTTCTGCTAAATGTCCACTATCTTGTATTATTCAGGCTCAGGGAAACGGGTCAGGTTCAATTATTTGCACGCAGAAAGTTTGGTGATAGTGACTTTTTACATACGAGCGTATGTAAACAGTGTACTCGATCGCGATGGAGATGGGTATTTATTACTGGATCTCCTGCCGTCCTCTCCCACTGCCCATCTGCTCTCTGTACGGACGAGAATATTCTCTCTCGCCGAAACCCCTTTTACGTCCGTGAGAAGGACTTGGGAAGGTATAAGAAACAACAACAGAAGAACAATAAAATGCCCAAAAGAAGCAAAGCCTGGATTCGACGCTTCACTTCTTACATGAGGGGTCTATACCGAAATTCAAATCATTCGCTGGGACATGCCAGCCCTGAGAGGCTATACACGTTTTCCAGGAAAAAAAATTTCCATCTCTGAAAAGACGGGATGCCCGAAAACTTTACCTGCACAATTGAACGAGTAAGTATACAAAATTTGATGCCTAATTTGGGCATGCTTCAAGTGTTCCATAACCAATTTCAAATGTGGTTTTCTCGTTATTCAGGGAACTCGGTGTGTCGGCCTTGGTGAATTTGGCAATAACATTCAAATATGGGTATGAATTGGATACCCTCTGCCATACTAGAGGACCTAAAGCTGTATGCTTTGGCAACTTATGACGAAGACAGCACTGACGACAAGTTTCTGGGAGCTGGTAAATTTGTAAGAGGTAACTGTAGATATCCACCAGACTAACCTTTATGCGTTTAAGGATATATCCTGAACCTTAGATTTCGATGTGCAATAAATTTGCACTCTACCCAGACGAGACAGATGGACCACCACCAACCGCAGACAAGCCCTGGACTGCAAATAAGTTTTTGGATAACTGCAAGATTCTAAATCCCGGTACTTTTGTAGAGGTATCGATAACAGCTCATTATTTGTCAGGACAATATGATGAGTGTTTCAGAAAGTAACCAGACGTGCAAATCAATCACGCTGTATACCTGACAGCATTGGGAACCGATTTGAAGAACTTACACGCTTTAGGCTGGCAGCAAAGGATGGCGGTCGTCACTCATTCTCCGACTTTTAAAAAATTGAAAAGCAAGCTACAATTAAAGCCAAGACTAACTTTTGTGATATGATGAATATTTTCTGGAAATAGTCGAGGCAAGGGCCATCGACTGAGGAATTTGGATGCTCAAAAGGCAACCGCTGCACTATTGCTGCAGAAACCTGGAGAAACCAACATTGAAGGAAACTGTGCAAATTTTAAAATCTTATATGCCACTAGCCAATCCAGGAACGACGACGAGGCCGATTTTGCTGATGAAGAGACTGAAGACTGCAGCCAGCTAGAACAGCCGTCACAAACGAGACAAAGGGTCTATAGAACGAAGCGAGCTGACAGTTCTGAGGACATCACGAATGATGGGGTAGAAGATACAACACCAGCACTCATTGAATTCATTGCAGCGGACGAGATGCATGAGGACGGAACTACAAAGTCTTGCACATCACTTGAATCAGCAGTTGTCTCTAGTGCGTATTTATATCAATTTCGCTGCGTCACGAATTCATTGCATTAACAGTTGCACTGTAAATTGTTTATTTCACACCAGGTGATCAGCGTCTGATGAATTCCACATTGCAAAACCCATTATCGTTGGAGCAGCAGACAGTTGGCCTTATCAAGGAGAGTTGGAGACCAAAGATCCAGAAAAATACGCAAAACTTTCACTGCATTTCGGAAACCGAGGCCGTTCAGCTGCACAATACGACAGGATGAAGAAGAGGGGCTTTGAAAAAGAAAATGTTGAACCAAGTCAATAAATTGCAAAGAGTTGAAAGTTTGATATGTTGTTGCATGTATTTTTTTCTCTTTGCTTTTTTTTCATTGTCATGATTATTTTTCGGTTATTTTTATTATGGTGTTGGAGACCAAAGTTGGTATGTTCCCGTCTGATTTTTTTTAAATTGCATCTGAATCATAGTCGTTTTTTAATATTTTTCTTTGTTAATACTCTTGAACGAATATTTGATTCGGTTTGCAATTTTTGGTATAACGGGATGTTTTAATGAAATTTTTTTCCCATCATTTTGATTAATATTGAGTCGCTTCGATGATTTTTTTTAAATTTCATTGTGATTAACATTGAATAAGCACTTCGAATTTGAATATAAATTGTTATCCTGAACAAAACTGCTTCGTTTTATTGCTCATGTACAATATAGGATTGCAGAATAACTGGTGCTGACACGCAGCGGATAAATGCGGCAACCAATAGGTAGATAAGCTTTGTGTTCTGTGCATGCGTATACACTGGTATAGCCAGGAGTATAGTAGATGCGTATAATTCCGTGGAAATGTGTATAACTGCTGAATGAAGAGTATGAATGGCAGTTCATATATACGCGTTTATTCGTAGAAGCGTATTCTCAACTCTGCAAGGTAAACACCAGTAGCTAGCGTATAATATAGGCCCGGTAAGCGCTTTTTTTCAACCCGTCCAATTATCCAAAGGAAAATATTTGCAATGAGAAAACAAATGCAGTTTCATGCACTGCAGCTTGATAACATACGAAATCTGTTCTCAATTTGCATTAAAATTGTTGTGAATAAATATGTTGTACAGAATTAAAGAACAAGTAAACTTTCAAAGTGCAAGTAAATAAACTGTAACTGATTTAATTGCAGAATGAATAGATTGCAATGAGAATCACAAAATGATTATAAATCAGTTGTATATCAATATTTCTTTGCTACTAAATAATAGAATTACAAGTAAAATGTTTCCAATTAGAATATATATGCAATTGTATAGGCTACAGCTTGATTACATATCAAATCTGTTCTCAATTTGCATTGAAGAATAATGACTTGTTTAATGTAGAAACTGAATTACTTTTAATTATGTAATTGTGATGAAGACAAGTGCGATATCAGGTACAAATTACAAGATGCAAATTTGATCCAACACTGCGCCATAACAGTTTAGCAATAAAAGCTGTTTATACCAGTGATTCCACAGCTAATTAAAAGATAATTTGAGTAATACGATACCTTCTCAGCCTTTATAACATCTTCCTCTGTGTAGGAGACATCAGCCCATCACTCAAAATCTACAAAACAGTCCTGATCCCGAAAAAGGGGATCTATCCTCCTCAGGGAACTGGCGACCTATAACCATATAGGTTTTACCATAAGGGGGGAGGCGGATAGGGCTAGAGCCGAGCGAGATTTAAGTCTTTTGGACGAGTGGACCAAGAAATGGCTCATGAGGTTTAATAAAAGTAAGAGTAAAGTTCTCCACGTCGGTCGAAACAACGGTAGGTCCAACGACATGACCGCCTCCTAGAATTTGCCTTCGACAAATTCAAAGATCAAGTCTTCACCATCATCCATGAGCCAAGCATAACAACCAATGGAGAACTCCGCAAGCCGGACCTCCGATTAATTGAAAACAAAGAAATTACCATGTGTGACCTAACCGTAGGATGGGAAAGTCCACAAAAACTCGATGATATTCACCTAAACAAAATCGACGTTCCGGGATTCCCGATCCGTTTGCAAACGACATAATTACCGGCCGGGGTGTTGTACTTGGTAGAGCAGCCACCAAACTGCGATCTATTGAGACTCAGCCCTTGACTGGAGAATCCATCAGCAAATTTTTACGGGCTCGATAGCCTCCTACTGAGATCCCAGAACATTTTGAAGGGTTGTGTGTGCATGTGAGATGGCTCAAGCCACGCACTGCACCACACAAAAGGAGGGGAAGAGAGAGGCCAAGCAGGGTCTGCAAAGCCTATTCTTCTATTTAGGTGAGCTAGAGCTCCAATGCTTCATGGCATTGGGAGTCTCGCCAAAAATGGACGAATGAAACACGGACCAAGAATCCAGTGTCCCAGTCAAGAACTGAGCGCTGGATGCCTTATAAGGCAGAATATATGAGCGAAAGATAGTGAAAAACTGCAGTGTCAGCCTCCACTGCAGTTGAAGAGGGGTCTGAAAGGCTTTTTCCTATGAGTGAATGAAACATGGATTTTAAAAATCCAGTGTGCCAGTCATGAATTGGGCTAGCTGTAGTATGGGTCCACAGCTTAAATAAGTAGTACTGGGGCGGTACAGCTCAAGGCTGTGGACTCGTGTGAGCTTCTAAGACTTGAAACCTCACCAACAAGGCTGGTGCTCTGAGTGTCTCGTGTTAACAGTGTTTTTCATGTCTGAAAGCCCAATTCGTTGGGGAGTCTTCTCTTTCTTCCGGGACATCTGGGTGTCGAAGAAGTGCCTCCGCCAACAAGAATCACGTACTGCCTAAAGTACTAGGTCTCACGCTGAAAAAGTCCATATGGAAGGTCATAGGCATCACGTGAACACTTGTTCCAGGTAGACTTCCTTATTTTTCGAAAATTTAGCCTTCTGCATCCATAAAATCGTCATACCTTTTGCTTACATCACACAACCGTCAACAACCAAAACCTCAAAGCACTATCAGCCACTTTGGTTTCCACTCATTTCTAGAATTACGTCACAAACCACCAAAAATGGAAATTAACCTTTCTTCATGCCACAGTCTTGCCAATATTATCGACCGGCACTTACTCGACTGTCTTCTCAAGAAAATGACACCCACTGAGAAAATTTGCGGCTGTTAGTGTTTAATCTGTTTCAAATAAAACAACGGATATCCTACCCTAATGAGAATCTTAGGCTTCATCTTGCCAATGACAATGCAACTCCAACTGATGAGAAAAACACAACCTTCTGTTGGCACTTTGCCAATGAAGTAATGTGAAAACCAATTTTCAATCGCTTTCCCTTTCTTCGACCCAGCCCCATCCCCATCGTCAACATGGTTGTTCTCCGCTGAAGAGTGCTGGGCAGTCCGGCCTTCCAAATCGCGGACGCCAACATGCAAATCATATACAGTACTGTATACTCTAGTAGACTGATGCGTTTACCCAGCTCACAGACATGGCGGAAAAAATGTTACACAGTAGCACCTACAGTGGGAAACTGTTCAGCTCAAAGAAAACTTTCAAACATTTCTATCCGAATTTGACGGTAAATTTATCCACAGCCGTGTTTGAGCTTCCAGGCAATGAGCTTTGTGATCTGCCTCTCTAATTTTTCATAATTTTATTATTGGAAATGAGTAATCCTACGACAAAAAACCGAATAACTATAACATACATTTGTATTTCTTGAAAATGCTCATCAGTGCGTGTTCATTTCAACGTCGGTGTGAATGTGTGCGTCCATTTCTCGCATTGCAACGGAAATGATATAGAGAGGAATATCTCTGTAAATTTAAAGGAAGAAAGAGTCGTTCGCCTTTGAGCAAAATGAGGCGTAATATTCCACCATAAGAAAAGTAACAGCTGGAAAACTTTCATATGAATTTTATTAAGAAGTCAGTGCAGGAATTTTTTTTTTACAGCAATTCGTATTTCTTTCGCAAACAGTCGAGGAAAAGAAAGCTTCACATCATATGCAAAGCAAAAAAAATCACTCGAATGCGAAGTAAAGTTTTACTAGAGATGGAGAAAGGACGAGAGAGAAAGGAAATACATGAGCAGCAACTGGAAACAATTCCTACAAAGTTAATTTTGAAGACACTGATGAAAAAAGTTAGCGATACATTTTCCTTCGCGAGCAGTCGAAAAAAAAATCACCATGAGTAATACCAAGAATAAGAAAATCCCGCAAACGCGAAATGAAGTCTAACAAGAGTGGAAGCGAATGAAAATATTAATCAAAGACTAACAACTGGAAAAAAAATATTACAATAATAGGGAGAATAAGGGAAAGAAAATATTAAGAGTGGTGAAAAACAAGTTTCTACTGGTTCTCTGAATTTACAGAATTTTACTTTTGTAAATGCTTAATCCAGCAACAAAGGGAATAACTGTAAACATATATATTTGTATTGTTCGAAAATGCCCATCAGTATGTGTTTATTCCATCGTCGGTTAGAAGCAAGCAATTACGCTAATTACAGCAAACTAAAACGTAGGAAAGCAGTTTTGCCGGGAAAAAAAAGATGGTTGACCACCCTAACCTTTCTTGCCATCGCAATCTTTGCCAATGCACAAGTTAAAGGTCAATATGACGTGATCTTGCTTGCGAGAAGAGACGGCAATGTCACCCCGATTTTGAATGCTCCTTACAAAGTCATGTGGATATCCAAAAATAAGGTCAAGAATATTCCCGTCAGAATGCGTAGCGTCTTCCACATGTTGCTTGAACCCTTGCGTTTCCAGAGACTCGAACAGGCCCCTTTCAGTAGCCGAAGGGATGTACGTTGCATAACCTTTATAAATCGGCATGTTGAGCAACATCCGGTGAGCAGCTTGGCGTGGCAGCCCATATGGCAATTCACTAGCGTCTGGGATTTCAACGTCGATTTTGAAATTGAAGTCGCCGACGAGGACAACACCCCCCAAATTGGGTACAGTCGCACCAAAACTAGCAACATGTTCCCGCAATGCATTCGAAGCGTCTCTGAATTGCTGATCCGTTTGGCCTTTCTTGTAAGCTGACTTCCGTCTGTACAAAAGACCGAATGAGAAGATTTCAGAGCTTTTTCCAGCGCACTTGGAGCAGTTATGAGTGTATTCCAGCGTCAGAGCAAGAAAGTTGTCGTCATAAGAGTCCAGAAATTCCGCAGACAAATTTAGTGACGTCATCTTGACAGCAATAATCATTCCACCTCCGCGTCTCGTCTTTCCGTCAGGGTCTCTATCAACACGATCTCTTCTGAACAACTTGTAAGTCTCGAGGCCCAAATATGATTTTACGTCCGAGTCGCTGATACGACTGGTCAACCAAGTTTCAACAATGGCGATAATGTGGGGATCAGCGTCTCGGATGTGTCTCTTGAGGTAAGCTATCTTTCCTTCATTTGCTGGATTGATACTGCGTGCATTCACATAGAAAACTTTGATCTTCACTTCTTTCTTGTTATGCTCATCTTCTTCTTTGTCATGTTGTGCGGGATTGCCAGGAACAAAAACTGGCACATTGACTTGCTGGGGAGGTCCCTTCAATGGCTGCACCAACGCTTCACCCTGCAATAACTTTCCTTTGTTGAACATCTGTTGAGCAGCTTTGGCTTCCTGGATATATTGACCATCAGGTATTTTTCCAGCTTGTGCTTCAAGCTGCTCCCATTTGACCCATGCTTGCGCTTCCATCGCCTTACCAGCTTCAAACGCGTTGATACCTTGCTTTTGCAGCGCTTCACCTATGAAGATGAACTCCAGTCAGGTGAGAATAAAAATTCAAAAGGTCAATCTAATAACTTACTCATTGCGACGTTGTTGGCTTTCCTAGCAGCAGCGGTGGTAATCTTGTTGTACGCTTGTCCGGCACTGTAACCAGCCAGTCCATCGAACACAGGCATGACTGCCAAATCGAATATGTCACCAGGATTCGGATTTTTGACAGTGTTGTCAATAGCCGCGAGATAGCCACTTGGAGAATATTCATCTCGAATGGCACTTTCAACAACAGTGGTTGTAGTATCCATTGCAGCGCCTGCACTAATTCCTCCAGCAACTGCTCCTACAGGACCACCGACGACAAAACCTCCAATACCACCGCCGATAACAGCAGTGCTTCTAGTTGCAGTCTTCATTGCTTTCGTGCCACCTTCGGTGTCTCCAACAGCGTAATGCACTAATCCCTTCGCGTGACCAACTACGGGAATCCCGTCTGCCGCATTCAGTAGCCCCTGTCCACATCTTTTCTGGGTTTCTATCGCTCCATCAACGTCACGGGCTATCAACTGTACCGTTGAAGTTACTTGTGAAACAACAGGGCATTCCCGTAGAAAGTTTTCTTGAGTCCTGGCAGCACCTTCAGTGTCTCCGCAGACAAGCTGCACTGTTCATTTCACTTGAGACACTACAGGTAACGAGTCGGTATTTCCCATTTCGAGTATATAGCTTCACTAGTAGCGAGAAGTCCGCCTGGCCTTACAGTGGCATATACACGTACGAGTATAACAGCACGAAACTTTGGAATGCAAGTCTTATTGCTGACGTGTTCACCACCACCGAAGCCAGAAGGATGGCGGAATTCTGAAAGCTTATGCAAGCTGGCTTAGAATGTAAACATCACGTCTGCAGACAGATGGCATAATTATATCACTGTATGACATTCTTATCTTTAAGTCAGGTGATAAGTCAGTCTTCTTCTTCGTCTATCTTCTGTTTGTTCTGTTTGTTTGCTGAGCTCAGCAAACGAAGCGTGGCTCACATACATCGTTTCTTGTCAAGTCGTTGGATTGGAAAAAAAGCATCAGAAAGAGCTGTGCAAGTAAAGCAATAAAAACAGGTGGTGAAAGGCGTTTTTTCAAGCTCAATGGAATCCCCATTTAAATAGACTAACTCTGACGGGGACGAGAGTGAGAAAGCAATCTTATGTAAACGTACGAGGTGTGGCTATTAAGTTTCCAGACTCGTTACCTGTAGTGTCTCAAGTGAAATGAACAGTGCAGCTTGTCTGCGGAGACACTGAAGGTGCTGCCAGGACTCAAGATATAAGCTAAGACTCCCCTCCATGTTACTGCCATAGCCCCACTCCCCTCCTCTCTCTCAAAGTTCAGCAATAAAACCAGTCTGGAAACATAATAGCCACACCTCGTATATGTACGACAGCATAAAGATTGGATAAATATGTATATACAGTATATATTGTATATAAATATATATGGAAATCCGGTGCGATGGGGCACTTATTATACAGTATACGATACGTAACCCAATATGTTCAAATTTCTTGCCATCAGCGCACTTGGAGCATTAGTCTCACTGCGATCCATTCGGAACAGCTCGTAACCAGTCAGTCCCAACGATAATTTAGCCGTGTCATTGGTGATGCCGCCCGTCGACCATGTTTCAACAATGGCAACAATTTGTGGATCAACGCATTCGATGTGATCTTTGAGGTAGGTCATTTTGCGTTGCAATGTCTTTGAACGAAGACCAAGGTGTTCCACAGTTTAGGGCAATCTTGTGGAAGGAAACGGTAATATAAGACTAAGAAGAACCAAGCACAAGAAAATGCAGTGTAATAATTACTGCATGCTTTTCTGCTCAATTTTTCAGGGTGCTCACAAAAGAACGACCTCGCAACACTCTAGCAAATCACCCACTCTCAAACAAATTTCAGGATGAGATACACACATATATATATATATAAGGAAACTGAACATTTAACAATACAGTGGGACATGTGTCGGAATATTAAATGTATCTTCATTATCTTTTCCAGCAACTTTCCAGGAATGGTCCGCGTTGAGAAAGGACCCAAAGAAATATTTGCGCCAGAAGTTCAAAAGTTATGCAATCAATAAGAATATTGCTTCAACATCATCATTAATCATTAAAGTAATCCATCTTATTACGTTTTGTGCGTGTTTCAGAAATTACTGCTACTCGAGGAGCAATAAATGAAACCAGGTCAGACGTTGGACGATGAGATGTGAGAAAAAATTGCTCTCTAACATTGATGACGCTTGCCGAAAACCTTGTTATAGCTTCATTACCGTTTTTATTTATTTAATAATAATATTAATAATAATTGTTTATTTTCCTTTGCGGAATCATGGTGTGTACAGTGCTCTGTCAGAAAAAAAGAGAGAATCAATGGTATGGAGTACAATGGTCAGGAAATAGTCGGAAAAAGAAAAAGGTATTAGGGAATGTATCAGGTCAAGTGGAAGTGTATGTAATCTTGCGACGTCTCAATTTGTCACGGTGGATGCGTTGTGCACTAGGAAAGGTGCTCTTTCTATACCTCTCAGTTCTGGCCTTAGGTACGCCGCTGTACGTTGTCGAGTGGGCAAA
>CAJPEV010005121.1:0-16947 GCA_905338385.1 Darwinula stevensoni
TAAGGTAATGGAGCGCCGAAGGCGCGACCATAGCGAGCTTGTTTGCCCGAAGGGCAAACAAACTCGCTAGTATATACATGTTCTTGGTAGGTTGTAGTACATGTTACAGGTTCCGTTCTACAGATGGGAATACCTCCACTGGATAGGGAATCTAAGTACAGTATATGGTACGAAATGATGATATAGAGCGAAAACCAGCTACTTCGGTTATATGTTGCTATCCAACTTACTGCCAACGTTGGCCCCACGTTGGCCCAACGGTCACTTTCACGTGGGGCCTACGTGAACAACCTACGTTGGGTCAACGTGGGCCCCACGAAAAATGTTATCTTGGTTAATGCCACTTGGCAAAAGCTACTGGAGTGCCTCCCGTACAGTTGGATATATCTTTTTACCAATGCGCTGATGAAGAATGTCGACCAAGGTTTTCATGCTCCTTCTGAGCGAAGGTCTTCCAGGGGCTGCACGCAGGAATGAGGAGTATGAAAGCAAGGATTGGACTACGATGACTGGTGTGGAGTGGATGCATGAGTGGTGGGAAATGGAACGTCATCGTCCATGATATTCTCTATCAAAGCAAATTTTTTATCCCGCCCATCAGGCGGAATTTCAGGCGTGTGACCAGATACAAAGCACTCACTAACTACATGAGAATTTAAAAATGGGCAAAAAGCATCAGCCACTTGCTCAAGTCTTTTTTCGATCCGGGTGTAATACCAACGAAAGCTCGTCCTAAATGCACCTGGATGCTAGAAAATGAGCTAGATAATGGTCAGACACTATATCACTACTTTTTGAGCTAGTTTCTCGAAATCAAGATGAATTGAAAGTGTGAAAACCATGTTTCAAAGGCTTTTCCCCTTTCTTCGACCCCCTACCCCTCGCCTCGATTTATTGCTAGTGGGAGAACGCTTTCTACCGTTCGCGACAGATGTCTCTCAGGATGCATTGTGGCTGTCCATGTTTACTCCTGTTTTTCCTGGCTGATCCCAGGACTGGGTTACGAAATTGATTTCGTTTCCTTTCGGAAGAAACTAAGAGTATTTCTTTTTCTTTTCTGTTTTCGTTCCTGCAATATCATTTTTGTAACGTTTCTGTTACCATTTCGTTATTTTAGTTTCTGGTCCTTTGGGGAATGAAACTGCAAGCGTCTAATCTCAAAGGTCAGATATCTCATAATCTGTTTTTTTTTTTTTTCAACTCCATATCACTCCCAGTTGCTATGGATGTCATCGATCGATACCCCTTGGAGGCTTAAGCACAAGGAGTTCATGATGAAGCGAAGTTCAGAGAAGAGTCTTTCCACGCTAACTTGTGTTGCGGGGATCGCCAAGACACACTCTTCAGTTTACCTCATCTGAGGGAGGTACTTTCCTTGCCTCTCCCATCATTCAAAAAACTCACTTTCCTTTCCAGTCCTTTTCAGCCTCAGTATGTACAGCTGTTGGTCTGCTGGTATTACTGTTACTGTCCACTTGCCTCCTCATGTGGCCACTCTATTGTGTGGGTCCTCTCTATAACCTTCATGTACACAGCTAAGTCATCCATATCTGAATCTGAGTTTTCCTTTGAACTGGAAGCCTTTCATTCTGGCATTCCTCTTGAATTTGAGCGTAAGATACAATCAATGTGGGCAACTCTTTCAGCCAAATGAACTACAGTGAAAACTCGTTAACTCGAATCCTGATAAGTCGAAATTCTGCTTATCTCGAAGTTCAAAGCTTGGTCCCGGCGGAACCCCGTAGAACACCATGTTAAATGCTCCGTTTAACTCGAATTCGCTTATCTCGAATTTCCGGATATCTCGAATGAAATTTTCACTCCCGATAACGAATTTCTCACGGTTAACTCGAATTCAGGGTGAGAAGGGGGGAAAAATTTTTCTCTTGGGACTTTTTAAAAAATACTTTTGAATAGGAGGAATGACAAGAAACACGTTCGGGAGGATGTTCTTTTGTTTTTTTTTTCTGCTTCTCCCTCCTCCCACACAGACGCCTGTGGCGAGGATTAAAACCGAGAAGCTTCGGCTATAAAAAAGCAGCCTTAAAAATTCTCTCTGTCTATCGCTCTCACTCCGAGCCATTCTAGTCATATTCTACTTCCTTTACGCCATTTGTGTGGAGTGAGCCCACTCGAGAGGAAATTGAAGGCTCTGACGCTCGAAGAGAATGTACACTTTATTCGGACTGGCGAAGAAGGCCATTTGAAGAAGAAAGGCATCGCAGAGAATTTCGGGATTCCTCCCTCTACCATTATGCGCAGAAAATATAAGGTTTTGAGTGCACATGAGAAGCGCCTATTTACAGCAAGTTGCAGGAAAATGAAGACAGCCAAGCATGGGAACGTGGAGTTCACACAGTGCCAATCGACTTGTTCGAGGCAGTAGGGAAATTGGAGGACTTTCACTTCTCTATTCCAAGTTCTTTTACAAAGCAAATGAAGATCATTGATTACATGTCAGAAATGGATAAAAACCGAAAGAGCCCCAGATGAAAGGCGTTGCAATAAATTAATTTTACATATGGAGTTTAAAAGTTTCACTCGAGATGAATAAAAGCTAATTATAATGGGAATGTCGTGAAATCGGATTTTTTATGGCGGAATAATCGCCCTCTGGTTATGCTCCTCACCGTGAGTTTGTTTTTTTTTTTTTTTGGGGGGGGGCGATTCCTGATAACTCGAACTTCGGATAACTCGAAACGATTTGCCCGGTCCCTAAAAGTTCGAGTTAACGAGTTTTCACTGTATTTCATTTTTGGCTTTCCGCCCTTCTGAGGTGCGCACTGAGTGATATCATGGATCAAGCAATATTGCGGCCGATATAAGACTTGATGAAAACAGGCAGCTTCCTCGATCCTATATGCATGGCTTCACTTTTGAGGGCAGAGATCCAAAGAGTCTGTCCAGATTAAGTTTTTGGTGGTTCAGATTTAAAAAAATTCTTCAGGAGTCATCTTTCTGCTAATTTGAATTTCTCAGGTGGATTCCACTGGATTGACACCTTAATCAAGGTTCTAGCATGATTAGTACTTCAGTTAAAGGGATACCAAAATCAGACGGTAGCAGGTGGCCCTAAATTTTGACTAACCAGTAGTATCTGACCTAATACCCCAATGAGGCTGAATATGTACATTTCTGAGATTTGGGGCATAAAAACCCTGTATAATAAACTTGATCAAAATCAAAGATGGTAGGGCGAATTTTTTTTAATGATTTGTCAAAGAATGACAGCCTATACCATGTCCATCGTCTTTTCTGGTATCGATTCTCTGCTTCAAGTCAGTCTCTCAGAGGCTAGGAGTCTGAATAATCTGTAAAAAACCAATTCATGCATCATATACTTGCAACATGGCAATTATTATAATACATAGTCCATTTTTCCTACCTTCCGCACAAGTTCTTCAAAGGCACATTGAACGCCTTCACCTGTTTTTGCACTGGCTTCAAAGAAAAGCGTAGAGTGCTTCCTAGCAAACATCAGTGCTTCCTCCTGTATAACGACTTGGCTTTCCTGCTGAAGGGAATCATTAAAATTAAAATTGTATTCCTTACAAAAACATTCTCGAAACTTTCATGCAAAACTAAGGTGATTCCTTCCTGCTAACTCCGAAAAATGATGACATACTCCACATATAAAGACTTCTGCTGTCTACAAAAACCACAGCAGGCATTACCCCGGTATTAGCATGACAGTGTTTTACTGAACATCAATGTATTGATGATATAAGGATGACACTATAGCTAATGTTATAGTGTGAGTTACACCCAACCGGCGTAACTTAATTTCGAAATTCCAAGTTGCAAAAAAAAATATCAAGAGTAGCAAAGCACACAATGCCAGCTCCATACTTGTGATGATCCATAACCTTATTGGGTCTTCATACGTCCTGCAGCAGGTTATGGTGATGGAGACACATTGTTGTGGCCTCTGGAGCCTGGTGGTTTTTTTTTCACCTGTTACTGTCTGAGATAAAACCTGGATTATCCCTAAAACCCAGTTGCAGTGGAATATAGGTAGAATAAGTCCACCCGGGGGTTGAGCAGTAGAACACACAATATAACAGCACTAATACTAGTATATGAGTAGCCTGCTCCTCTCCCAAATCCATTCCTCATTTACTTCGTGTCTCTTCTTCCTCCTCATTTACTTCGTGTCTCTTCTTCCTTGAGGTCTCACATCTTTTTACAGGGAACTATAACAAGGACACCATAGAGTTTGAGTCAAATTATGTCTTTTTTCAAAGGAGTTCAAATGTGTCTTGAAACTTGATAGTATCTCATCTGTACAGGTGCATGATGAGTGCCTGCCTAACCACTACAGTCACGCCCATAAGCATCCATTAGATAATGTCTTGAGCATGCCTGTCACAAGAACTTACTTTGAAGGGGTCGCAGCTCATGCTTTATGCATTTGGTTTCATTATTTCATTCATACCACAGAATGGCAGCAGCAAGAGGCATGAAATTATATCATCTTTTGGACAAAGACAAGAGAAATCCTTCACACATGACTTATTATGATTGACTTGATATTTCAGATCAAGATGATATTAAGAAAGGAAATAACTTCATATGACTATATGTGACACTTTTCAGGAGAGTACATGAGTCACTATCACTGTCAAATTCAACTTCATATCCATTGTTTTCATACAACAATGAAGATTAAGTGACCACTCCCATTCTCATCTCTACTAAATACTTGGCATTTTATTTCCTCTTTTCTGAGTTTTATGTATGAATTTTAAGTAGTGAGCTGTCTCCTCATAAAAGTTTCTAACAAGTACAGGCTTTTGGAATAAACTCACAGTAAACTTATACTGATCAAGATATACAGGGTGGTCCAAAAGTCTCCATACATAGAGAAAATACAAAATGTAACTTTATTCACAAAATATGCTCTACATGGTTGCCATTACTTTGAAAACACATACGAATGCGACTCTCCCATTCATGGTGAACTCACGTTAATACATCTGGTGTTATGCGTTATGTTAAAGTTACAATTTTTTTTTTAAGTGTTAATTTTCCCTATAAATGGAGACTTTTGGACCACCCTGCATTATGTGTCCATAGAGGGGATATAGCAAAATCCATTAATGTTTTCACTCTGTAATCATAACTCATGAAACCACATTCAGATAATAATTTTTGGAAGTAAGAGCCAATGCATACCTCATCAATTTTGTTGCCAATGATCACTTTGGCTACATTTGCCAGGGTGGAGTATGTCTCCACATCATTCAGCAATGCTTCCAAACTGGAAAAAGTTTGTCTTGATGTAACATCATAAACCAGGATTATTCCTTGTGCACCTCGGTGGAAACATCGAGGCAGGGAGGGAAACGTTCCCTGACCATGTATATCCTGCCATTAATAGAAGCAAACACTATTATACTATAACACTATAAGACTCATTGAAATTATGCACTGAATTATAAACAGAACTAGATCTCCACAATAATCATTTACAGACTTGGTGCTAAGGTTTCAACTGTGTATGGCTATTTCTATTCGTTCCTGCATGGCATTCACGTTTTAAAAAGCAATACTTTTACTCCAGAATCAGGGCTGCATGTATGGCATCAGGTTCACCATTGATGGGGACTCTTTCATTGAATGCCTAAAACAGACTATTCACAAGGCTTATCCCAAACGTCCTGGTTTCCTATACATGAACTGTGATGAAGAATATAATAGAAAAAAAGGATCAGTTATGGCAGGCATGAAACTATTTGCCTTATTGTCTCAGGTAGAGTGGCCTCATCACGTGCATGGAAAGGAATTAACAGCAATGACTGATATATAAGAACTAGGAGTATCATCATTTGGCAGAATCCAGATTATTGCTAAAAGCATGTCATGGTAACAAAACCAGTAAACCACAAACAAAACCTTTTGACTCCAGCACCATTAAACGTAAACAAGAGGTGAGAGGTTCCTTACCCATATCTCAAGATGAACTGCATTTCCATCCAATTTCAAAGTCTTTGTTCCAAAGTCAACACCAATTGTTACACCAATGCAGGGGTAAAACTCGTCACGAGTAAACCTTCTTAGGAGACTGCAAAAAGTGCATCAACAGATCAATGCAACAATTGAAAGGAAGATACATTGGTCTATGAGTGCCACATCACATTCCCAGAATTTCAGAAACCCTCTACCAAATGGGCTCTAAAAATTCTCTGAATGTGGGGAACAACTTACTTCCACGCTTGTCTGAAATTACTCTAAGTCAATTTTTATCACTGAGAGCTTGAAAGCCATTGGCACTAGATACCAAGAAGTTGGATATGACCTTGAAACACACCTACTTTTTCCCACATAGTCATTTCCAAGCATTATTATTTTCAATTTCTTCACGTTTCCAGGCATGTTTTCTTTGACCTTCAGAAAACTCAAAAGAGAACCAACACAGTGTAATAGCAAGAATATGAATAGGGTACTAGTTGGGCTAAGTCACAGATGACTTGAAGAATCTAAAGAATATATACATATTATGCATGTTGAAGGGAAAAAGTATGACAGCTACAATGGCAGACAAATTTTTTCTCCAAAAGTTGAGTTAGAAAATGAAACCACCTTTGGTTGCCACATTTTCCGACCAAATTAACCTATCATTACCTGAAGGATAAGTCAACTTCATTAGTTGTTCACCTTTCAAAATAAATAAAACTATACAATTAGGCACAGTAGTAACGTAGACAAGTCGAAAACGATAATTAACTTCCGAGCGTATCGTAGGGTAAGTGATACAAATTACCCCCTTAAGCTCAAAATCCGCCCCCTCACCCACGATTTGAAATAAATTTGTTTGGGATCCATGCCAATCGAGAGGAAAATCCAAACACTGCCATACACATTTAGAGACCAAGCATTGGTGTAATTTGGTTGAAAAAGTATGTTTGTACTTCTGATTGCGTTGAAATATGTAGCGTGGGAGCGGACTTTATAGCAGGGTCGGGATTTGTATCACTCACCCTACAGGCCAGCGGTTCCCAAACTGTGGGTCGCGAACATTTTCCCAGTATAAAAAATCACAACATCCACATAGGTTCGGATAAAACATGCCTAGCAGAAAAGGTCTTACAGTTTTCTTCCCGTCATGATTACTTTGAAAATACCTCATTCTGGATTCCGGTGGGTCGCGAAATTTTCTGTACGTAAGCAAGTGGGTCGCCGCTCAAAAGAGTGGGAAACGCTGGTACAGACGATTTCTCTCATCTACTTACAGTCAGGCTTTGGCCTACTAGTCCAAGCCTAACGTCAAGGTCCAGTAATCCAGGAAATTACAGGCCGGTAAGTCTCACGAGTATCCCAGGGAAGATCATGGAGAGCATACTAAGGGACCATCTCTTGGATTTCCTCGAAGGAAATGCGCTCATTCGGGACTCTCAACACGGCTTTAGGAGGCGTCGAAATTGTCTCACCAATTTGCTCGAATTCTACGACTGGGCGACGGAAGAGAGGGATAAAGGNTAGGTCTCTCGACACGTTCGGCGATGTTAAATTGGATGAGGCAAACGGAGAGAGAGATTTAGGAGTTTCTATCGACGAGGACCTCAAGTTTTCCTCGCACGCGCAAGCGACTGTGGCCAAATGCAACAGGATTCTAGGTTACATTCGTCGGTCGGTTGCAAGTAGAGGATCTCGCGTTATTCTTCCGTTGTATGCGGTGCTGATAAGACCCCAGTTGGAATATTGCATCCAGTTTTGGAGGCCTACAAATAAGGGCGATTTGTTGGCGCTCGAGGGAGTACAGAGGAGGGCCACTAGAATGATTAAGGAGGTTAGAGGACTATCATTACGAGAAACGTTTAGAAGCGTTGGGACTGTACTCGCTCGAATGAAGGTTAAGGAGGGGTGATCTCATCCAGGCTTTCAAGATAATTAAAGGAATAGATAATGTCGATTGCGGTAGGTTTTTCCAGTTTGATGACAGCAAGAGAACGAGAGGTAACCGACTTAAGTTGCGCAAACCGCATGTGCGGCTCAGGTCGAGACAGGAAATTTTTACTTGCAGAGTGGTGAGCGCGTGGAATGCGTTAGATGACGAAGTAGTGGCTGCCCCGCGCTGTGACTATCTTTAAGAAGAAACTAGATGCTTTCATGGACAGGCAAAAAGGTGGGGGGCAATATTGACGTTAGGTACTATACAGTAAGCAACTAGGATAGTCAAATAACAAAAACAAAAATACAAAAATATTTAGCTTTAAGAGGGTTAGGTCTACCCTAAAATTAAGGGACGCTCGACCTCGACACGTGATATCGAAATGGGCGAAATCGCCTCTTGATATCACTAACTATCCTGAAAAATCCTGAATCCTGAATCCAAGGTCCAATTTTTGGATAGAATTCACATCCCTGAAGTAACGAGCAGGCCTATGTAATTGTGATGCGATGATCCTGAACAAGTTCACTTTCTTCCGACCTCCCCATTCTCTAAGAGGGGCAGTGGCATAGCTACCGAATGTGCAGGCGGTGCGACTGCACCGGGGCCCACGGGCCAGAGGGGCCAAGACGTCGAGCTTTTGCGGCGTTTGCTGCGAGCCCCTTGGCATCGGGACGAAGTGAGAGTCAGCAGTCGAAAAGGAAGGTCGAAAGGAATGAAAGGAATTCAACCCAACACTGCACAGACATCTCGCAACTGGGACGCCGCTTCGTGTGGTTTAATCAAGTGGTGGTCACTTCCGATACCATTCACCCAGAGTCGGATTAAGGGAAGGCTCCCCCCCCCCCTTAATCAAAGGGCAACGGGGGCTGTTGCCCCGGGCCCCACTCTCCCGGGGGACCCTCGAAGGAAATTGAACACGTTAAGTATTTGCGTAAAGTAGCAGGGAGGGGGGGGCGACTGCCTCTCCACTGACCAAGTTCGCAGTCTATTCTATATTTTATATGTATTAATAGAAAGCACATAAGTTAATGTTTATTAGCTCCTGTGAAAAAATAGATATTCAGGGTTTTTACCCCAGACGAAAAATGCATTAGGCGAGAGGACAGAGAGTGGTGGTAGATGGGGGAGGGGGGGAAGGGCTATGAAAAATTTCTGTATCCGCTGCTGCCTTCCACTGACTTCAGCTACCGACGACTATTCATATGCTGCCGGAGAAAATCTATTATAAAAAAAATATGACTCCCATATAATTCAATAGCAAGAAATTGGACAGCGGGTTCCGTTTCATTCCTTGCACCAGGGCCCATGCCAACCACGCTACGCTATGCTATATGTATGAAGTGTGCATTTACCCAACTCAATGACACTGCCACCATTTGCGCGGGGAAATGCACGGTCTGAAGTTTGTGTCCTGCCCTCTCTTCCAGCAAATCAAGAAGGGTCTTGAACCAAGAGACATCCTCACGTACATACTTGGAGAAAAACACTCTTTGTCTTCGGTGATAATATATTTTCTACGGGTCTCGAATTATCCCCTTTGATGATGTGATCTGTATACAGGACGTACCTACCTACCGCACCTACAAAAAAAGCAAAAGTGTTGCAGCACGAGCTCTCAAATTGTACACAGGCATATTGGATATGGCTTGGGAGCTCTGCGACCAGTGTGGAAGATGCTTCGCAGACGGTCGCAGCTTTATTCCTTTAGTTGTCCCGTTTCCAATGATCTCATATTTTAACATAAGAACGATTCCCAGAGTGATTCACAGGTTAAAAACTAAGAAATTATTCCATAAAAAAATAGACTATTGAAACTATTAGAATTTGTATTTTGCCGTACCATGCTACGTGTTGACTTAATTTTTCTGAGATTTTCATCCAACTCTTCACTGTCGAGGATTTTTAAATAGCATTTCCTGTGGCATTCAATATCTCACCGCAATCTCAAAGGGAACAGGAAAAGAGGTAAGATTTTTTTTATATTGAAAAAAAAGTTGCAGTTGCATAGACTCATTTTGAGAGCAATTTTAAAATTTGCGTTTTACCAGCACCTTCATTACACGATTCCTGAGAGTAGAAATATTAGAAAATACTGAACAGAGGGACTACAGATGATTTTCCATAGTAGTCCAAAACTGAGTACTCTTCCCAGCGTAACTCTGTCGTGACTAAATGATGCAGCGAAATGGTTGTGAATGGGGACAGGTGTCGTATGATATTTTTCCCTCCGTAATATTTTTCCCCACCTCCCTTAATGGAAATGAAGGGAGTTCGCCTCGTTCCTCGGCGGCTATTTCTTCCGTGCCTTTTAGTGTTCCTTTTATGCCTCCATCTGCCTCGCTAACGTCTAAGCCAGTGTTGACTCCTCAGGGTGATCTTCAAAGCCACATAAAAGATTTAAGCCCCCGGAGGTAAAAGGCAAATGAAGGCATCTGACATGAATGCAGGGAGGAATGAACATCGTCCTTTGCATGAGGATGTTCTGCTATGATTTTGTTTGATCAGTTTCTGACAGTAAAGATTATATTCTCTTTTGGCAATCAACAAACTTACAATTCTACTTTTTAAAACGAACTCCATTCATTTCCATTAGGGGAGGTGGGGAAAAATATTACGGGGGGAAATACGACACCGGCAAGAGCGGAGAGCCGTTGCGAAAAGCACATTTAAAATGTAGAGTGCAGTGGACTCCCCTTGTCCGTTCACACCAGGAAAGTTGTAAAGAATTTTTGCAAGTGCAAAATAATACCTAAAAACTCGGACATGGTAATATATTGTCTCGCATCAACTAAAAGAAACTTTAAGCTACTAATGTTCCCTCGTAAATATAAATCGAAATCAGACATAAAATGTAAGTCAGTGAGTCCAATGGACTCCCCTTGCCCGGATAAGGGTTAACCCACGGACTGTCTGGTCAGGCCTAGGCCTGCCTTTTTCGTTAAAAATAATCTCAATCCCAGACTTACGGTGCCAATTAGGCCTGTAATGGTCACTCTCGGGGCTGAGAGGTGTTTCGTTGAGGAGGAATAACGTTAGGCCGATACGGACCAATTATAACTTTCGCGAAGCACTTCAGAAGAGATACGCAACGCTAGACTGATTATGAGCCGGTTTCGAATTTCACGAACCATTTCAGGGAGGACTGTAACGTTAGGCCTATCTGGAGTTAACTCGAACCACCTCGACGAGGCCCGAGGAGAGAATGCCCCCCACGAATGAAATGCAAGTTGGGCGCTATCAGTAAGGATGTCCGTGCAAGATACCTCCATGTTATCGAATGACCACCGCTAACCACTGCTTCGGCGTCATCTCGTCCCTCGACACGAATTTTCATCATGTACAGTCATCCCCCGACTTGCGTCGTTTCGACTAACCAATTACGACGTAACTTCGGGGGATGACTGTATTAAGAAATAGACGATCCAGACACCGATAATAAAAGTGGAAACAATGATGAAATCCCAAATAAGTCCAGCACGATATCCGGCAACGGTATAGGAGTGGGACTGGAGCCAGCACGCTAAGCCAAAATGAACGACAGCTTATTCCATTTTTCTTGGCAAAATGGTGCATCGCAAACAACAATAAAGGGCACTCTTCATCATCTACAAATCAATATTTTCCTTTTGGTTGGTCTCTTTCCTCCGAAATCCCCCCCAAGAGGCTACCCAGGGAAGGGAGGGTGGAGGAAAAACAAAAGGATTGGAAGAACTGAAATTCAGTTTTCTCCGCAATCCCGCGGAGATGGAACTTCAGATATGCTGAGCAATTCCATGTTGAGAGGGGGAAAAGCCTGTCCAATTTCGTTCCTCTAGAAGCTCTGAGAGAAGAATGCAAAGAGGTTGAATTTTGTGAAGGGAAGAGGTCGAAGAAAGGTAATTGGCACTACCGCGCCTCTTGATGGCAGCTTTAAAAAAAAATGAGAGTGAGTTGGGGGTGTGAAAGGGGGATGGTGGGAGAAGGGTTGCTGGGCGAGAAGACGACCAAGGCCATATGTTTATTAGCATAAAGAAATGGAAGTTTCGGTTACGGGGGTTCACCGTTCGCATGGTTTGTAATTCATTTTTGACGAATTTCGCTATCATTCTGAAATGGGAATACAGGCAATGCGAATTGGGATATCGACGACCTGAACGAAATTTTGTCTAGTAGGAAATTCCTCCACTCAGGCGCATTTGCGCATGTACCGATCATTTTCGACTGCATTGCTTTTTTTTTTTGTTTCATTTGGCATGGATCATAGACGGGTGCAACTCATGCGGGAAATTGCGTTTCGTTGCAAACGACAGGGATCGACGCTAAATATGCTGCCGGCCGATCAGAAAGGCCCGCCTCAATCCGCAGGGCGTTTCAGGCCTATTTTCCTGAGAATACTCAACGAGTCGGGTCGGGTAGGGCCAAGCTGGAAATGGTACAGTCTTTTGCTTTTTCGCCTCTCGTTGGGATCATGCACAGTTCATTTTTTACTGGATAGTCGCTACTTATTTTTTTTTGTCATGGAGCCCTTCACCCTCAGCCCTTTCTTCATTGAGTACACTTTGCCAACTATATAGTTGAAGGAGGGGGGACAACTCACGCTCACAATGTCATCGAGGAAGTGAAAGTGAAAACGAGCTGCAGTTATTTCCTCTTGAGTCAGGTTGAATCCGGCCGAGAAGTCTTCTTTGTATTCGGGTTTTGAATTGGGTTCGGGAGGCGACTTGAATTGGTGCGATCGCGTTAGGATAAGAAAAATTGGCAGGTACAGGACTCTAATTGGCAGAGGGATATTTCCATACCGAAACTGCATGCTTCGAACGAAATGGATTTCTCTTGGAGGAAAGCGGATTCCGACTTGCTAGAACTGCAATCGCCTTCACTCCTTCCACCAAGATTCCTCACTTACAGAATTTCGAAGATGAATAATAAATGCATTCGAAATCAGGTTGTAAAAGGTGGAGAAAATAATCCAACTAAGAAGAGGAGGAGGTCAACATGAATCCAGGACATTGATCCTATGCTGGTATCATTATCCCAACGCGATTCCGGCGCGAAACCGAAGCAGCTTCAATGCCTAGGAGTGGCGCCGAGTGTGCGACGGAAGAGCGACTGCGTCATAATGAAATCTAGTGTGACTAGCGGCCTGCGGCCGCTACGCTGGTCGTGAAATAGGTGGAAATTTGAATCGTCTATTGTGAGCATAATGTCTCCTTGACAATCCTCTGTTCATCGCATTGCCCATTCGGAATTGAGCCGCTTCATTACATTTTCTGGGAGATTCTGTTCATAAACACCATCATCATGATATTCCGGCTGATCGCCACAATCGTTCATTGTGAACGGTTTAGCACGCTTTCATAGGAGTCAAGACGACTTTGCTGATTTCGTCTCCCAAGCACATTCAATACCCTTGCATCACCGATTAGCTCATGGGATATTAGCGTTAGCATATAGTACAGACACCAATGATTCTGAAACAGTACCAACCATTTTCCAGAACTTGTTCGAAGGCACAAAGGGAATTTAGTACATATGCGGCACAATGCTAGCAACTAATTCCAGAAAATGCCTCGCCACCACATTACCCTGAGGCTCTGAAAGTGTTGCTCATTGGTGCTAAAGTGTGAGTTGCAGCGGGAGCATTTTTCCGTTGCAGGGAGGAAGCATTTGTTTCACATCAAAATGTACAGCCTGACAGTGTTCGCTGCGCAAACGACCGTAGTGATTGGAGATGACATGTAGAAGCCTGACAACATGTCCCGAATTCCGTGGTGTAATGGTAGCACACCTGACCGGCAAGGATTGGACTACGATGACTGGTGTGGAGTGGATGCATGAGTGGTGGGAAATGGAACGTCATCGTCCATGATATTCTCTNGCTTTCGACACCTGAGTGCTGCGTTCCTTGCATCAAGTTGCTCAGCAGGCTCCACGGCTCTCTTATTCAGCTCAGCATTCGCTCCCTCTTGCTGTTCAGCGGTCTGAGCGGCCCTAGGCACATCTACTTGCTGTTCATCACTGATTCTAGCCATTACGGCTAGCACCGATTTAGGCACTTCGAACTGCAGTGGCAAACGTTTTTTCCGCGCCAGCACCAACCTTTTTTTACCAGCAAAAACTGCCTCATTTCCGTCCTGGGGGACCTCCTTCAACATTTCTTCGCGTTCAACCACACCTCGCAAAAATCGCCAACATTTTGATGGGATGTGCACCTCGTTTGCGCGACATATGGAGAGAGACTTTTTGGACTATTATTTTGACTTCATCAATCATGAGAACTCAAATCGGCCATGAAATGAAACGCATATAGAAAACTATTGCATGGAAGCGATGGCGTGAATCGCCACGTTTGACCTAACTGGAAAAAATAAATAAATACAGAAAATATACTTCAGGAAAGAATGTATTCAAATGAAGAACTTGCAGTCGATTAATGAAAACGGGACACGCATGCAGTTCGTAGCACCCTTTGCATGACATAGGCTTCATACTTATTTACGGAAATACTAGTAATAGGATGAGCCAAAGCCTATGGCTCAGAATGATATAGTCTAATGGACATGGTGCTAAGTCCGTTGGATGGCCAAGCCTTTGGCCTAGAATAGCAAAGCCCCATAGACCTGACGCTTTGAGCAGTGGATGGTCTAGGCCATGGCCACGGATGGCATAGCCTAATGGACCTGGCGCATTGCGCGGTGGATGGAGTAGCCCATGGCTTGAAATTATCTAGTCTCGTTGGCCTCGCGCGTGTCAGTGATAGCCAACACCACAACTTCTTCCCGGCACATTCAATACTCTTGCATCACCGATTAGCTCATGAGTTATTAGCATTAGCATATGGTATAGGTACCAAAGATTCTTAAACAATACGGGCCGTTTCGAAGATTTCGTTCGAATTCACCACAGAGGGAATTTAGCGCATGTGCAACAGAATACTAACGAATAATTCCTGAAAATGCCTCGCCTCCACATTAACACCAGTGAACAACAGTGTGAGCGTTAAGTGTGAGTTGCATCAGAAGCACTTTCCCGTTGTGGCAGCAATGTGAAACAAATGTTCCCTCCCTAAAGCAAAATGTGCGGCTGACAGTGCTCGCTGCGCAAACGACTGTATTGATGACATAGAGAGGCCTGACAAAATGTTCCGAGTTCCGTGGTGTAATGGTAGCACACCTGACTGGCAAGTAAAAGGTCCGGGTTCAATTCCCGGCTGCCCACCGACTTTCGACACCTGAGTGCTGCGTTCCTTGCATCAAGTTGACCAGCAAGCTGTATGGCTCTCCTATCCCTGAGGTCAGCATTCGCTGCCTCTTGCTTTTCAGTCTTACGCTAACAATGTGCAACAGGGTACTATTCATCAGTTATTCCAGCCATTATGGCTAGCACCTCCTAAAGCATCGATTTAAGCACTTCGCACCGCAACTGCAGTAGCAAACGTTGTTTCCGCGCCAGCACCAATCGTTTATTATCTGCAGCGACTGCCTCATCGCCGTCCTGTGGGACATCTTTCAACATTTTTTTTTTCACGTTCAACCTCACCTCGCAAATATCGCGATCATTTTGATGGGACCATTTTGAGGGGCCCGTTTGCGCGACGTATGAAACAGAGAACTTACATTATTATTTTGATTTGATCAATCGTGAGAACTCAAATCGTTCATGACATGAAACGCAAACAGAAAACTATTGTACGGAAGCGACGTCTCGAACCGCCACGCCTGACCTAACGGAAAATATGAAGAAAGAAAAAAAACGTTGACACAGCTAAGTATGAAACCTATGGCTCAAACTGATATAGCTCAATGGACCTGGCACTAAAAGCGTTGGATGGCCTAGCCTTTGGCAAGTGACATAGTCATGTAGGCCTCGCGCGCTGGGGTGACAACCACCACCACCACCCCAACTCTCGGGCTCTTCGAATTATAGTATAAGATGACCTGGAAAGGCGTAGTCTTGTAGCCTTGGGCTTTAGGCCGTGGATGGCCTGCCCTATGATCCAGAATGGGATTGCATCATAGGCCTGCGCGTTGGGGAGACAGCCACGACCACGACCACCACCACCACCACCATCGCAACTATTGACCTCTTCGAATTAAAGTATTAGATAGCTGGCGTACTGAATGTAAATATGTCGAAAGAGATATCGAAACTGTCCCGGATTCTTTCACCATGATGAATTCGCCTCTAACATCTCCCATATTGAGTCCCTTTTCACGCACAACTTCCCCCTGCCCACTGGAAAAGCACTACGTATTCGCGCTCTCACGTTTCTCTCGGGACTTCCCTCGGAACCATTGAGACGAGGGAGATTCGAGCATCCATTGAGACGAGGGAGATGCGAGCATCCATTGAGACGAGGGAGATCCGAGCATCGTGGTCTTGGTGCAGAGCTACGGCTCGCAGGCTCAAAAATGGATGGCGAAGAGGTTAGCTGGAAATGTCGATTTATCGATGTTACTGTATGTACTGATGGATAAATTCTAACGACGACTCTTCCAGGGACTGGACGAGGTTATGAGGAACACGAAATCAGCGATTGCCCTACGACGACTTTCGCATGCATGAGTAGAGAAAAAAATCGATGGAAAATGGAACGTCATTGCCAATGATTTTCTCCATCGGGGCAATTTTTATCTCGCCCTTCAGGCAGCATTTCAGGCGTGAGATCAGATGCAAAGCACTCACTAACGCCATGGGAATCCAGAAATAGAAGGCAAAAAGCACCGGCCACTCCAAGTTTTTTTTTCCGATCGAAGTGTAATCCCAACGAAGGCACGCCCTGGCTGCTCCATGATGAGCACTGGACCGGTCACATTGCCGCAGCTCTGTAAGCTAATTTCTCGAAATCAAGATGTATGTGTCTGCCATCATAAACGATGGCAGCAAACACAGGAACAGGTTTATTTGCATTACGTGCAAAGTACATAACCGACAGAAGAATCTGGCACAGTACCTGAAGGAAGCACCTTCATAAATCTTCCCGGTATCCCAAAGGAATCGCTTGTTAGATGCAACAGCAAGTAATATTTTACTCCGTAATGAAGATCGCTTCTCGTAAGAATGTTTTCGCCGAG
>CAJPEV010005122.1:0-13033 GCA_905338385.1 Darwinula stevensoni
ATTTGTTGAAAATGGAACGAGCGTTGGTGATGAGCAGTCGAGGGACCTTCTTCCTCATTTTCCTCATCCTTCGGGCGGTCTTATGGAGCTTTCCGGCCCTACAGCCTCGAATTCGACATGGTCTCAGTCCCTTAATAATGTGTTTCGTTTTGCTGGTGACACAGGGCTGGCACTTGGGTGTTGTCGTTCCATCTAGCAGTTCCAACAGTTTGCTTCTGGAGTACGTGATTAGGGTCATGTCCGTTGATCGCAGAAATAAAATCACAGGAGATATCGAGGTTTCTTGAGCAATAGTAGAGAGAGAGAGAAAACTGAGTCAGAGCACTGAGAAAACTGCAGCCATCTTGCACAGTGGCGCCACCCGTTCTCGAACAACGCGAAGTAGCGTTTTTTGCCTCAATCTCGAGCACATTTTGGTACTTTTCTCCAAAATGTTTTGTACAAGGCACATGAGATTTGGTGTACAGATCAACAGATAGGTCCTCTAAAATCCCTATAAAAATAAAATCCCACTTATGCACAACTTGAGGTGCTGTATTGATCGGCACCGGTTTCATCGTGGGGCACAATTAGGCCGAAAATCCTCCTTCGAACCACCATCGCATTCGCTGTCACACTTTCTTTGTTAACTCATTTGCCACCATCTTGATTTTCAGTACATGTATTAACGCAGGAAACATGCGATTAAGGGTATGGGTTAATAACCCTCTGAAGACAAATTCCTTCCAAATTTATTAACCTACATACATGACACTTCCTTGTGAGCAGAGAACGACTTGAATCCCTTGGAGAGAAGATTGCTCTCATTCTTGAAAAAGTCTGTGATTGTGACAATTGTCACTGGATCCATTTTGAGTGCAGAGACCTAGGCTTTGGAGGTGAGCATCGTCTCCTAACCGCGCGGCACCATGGACCCGGAAGCCAGCAGACACGTGGAAGTGACGTCATGCTTACATTCCCTATTGATGAAAACGGTCCACGCCACCCATAATTCTATATGAAACAGCCACATCTTGTACTTCCATTGCATATTCCAACTACGCTCGGTTGAGCTCGTTGGTTTTCAACATGTAGGATAGTCCCTTACGGTTTGGACGAACACGCAAGCGTTGATAACGTCTCGGAATAAGATTTTCCATGAATCCGCAATGTCGTAAAAATAAAAAATAAAAAACAAGTAATCAATCCAGCCAGTTTCTGGTCTCTACTCACTCCTACCAGAGGTTCAGCACAACTCCCAACCTAAGACAAAGATGCTCTAGGTACTCCGGGCTACTACTAGAACTAGGCTTTTTAGAGTTTTTTAGTTCTGGTAACAGACGAATGGCCATGAGAATCACTACGCCAATCCACGCATACATTTCATGACAATGCCATCAGGACTATCGAGCGTTTGTAGTTAAAAATGTCCTCCCTGCCTTGTTGGGACACTTCAATCTGATCCCATCTAGAGTTCCAAGACAATCGGGAAATCGAGTCTTCTTCCACAGCTCTTTCTACAGAAGTGATCCACGTTTCCCTCGTCGGGCCTTCATGTAGATCGGCCCAAGCTCTTCGTAGCCGATTTCACGAGTCATTTCTTGTTTTCACGTCTTTCCAGCCCTTGCATAGGAAACACGAATCACATGATGCATTCGGATATGGTTGTTCCAAGTGCTAGGGTACTGTTGCACAGCGGTCATCAGTATACCATCGTAATACTTTACATTATTGCATAATCGAAAAACATTTCCAACTCTACCCTATAGAAGTTGGTCTAGGACTGCGGGTACGAGACGATCAAATTTGTTTTTGCTGAAAAAAAAAAAACATTTGAGATGTTTCTGGGAAGGTTTTTCATTTTTTTTGTGGCTAAGCATTTGAGAAGCATTGAAAAACACCCGAAAAAAAAACCTTTTTCCCTCTGAAGTTTTTATTTGTAGCCTCAGTCGAAGTAGTCAAATTGACCATTGTCCCCTCCATAACTATTTCTGCTCCATACAAGAGTATTGAAATCACCAGAGAGCTTCATATAGGGTTCATAGCCTTTACCACTGGATATGGGAACATTCTCGAAATTGGTGTTGAGACGTCTAGTGCTACTCTTGCTTTTATCAATCGAACAATCATGTGTCTATTACATGTTCCTCTTTCATCGAATATGATTCCAAGAGAATTCTTTAACCGCTTCCAGTTGTTCGCCTGCAACGCCCTGTTTGTGTTTTAATGTGGGGGGGGTGTGGTGAGAAACTCATTATCTTAGTCTTTCTGATATTTCGTTATGCGAATTTCGATGCTGGTCTCTCTCAAGGTTCCGACAGCAAAGTCGCGAGTTAGTCGATCTAACGGCGCTCAAGCAGTTACAGAGGAGAGCTACAAGAATGATCGAAGAAGTCGATTATAAGTGTTCTCGCTCGAGAGAAAACAAACAAATCGACAACTTAGAGCGAGGGCGATTTTTTCCAATTCGATGGCAGCGTCAGAACGAGCTGTAACCAATTTAAACTGCGCAAACCGCAAGTGCGGCTCGAGTCGCGTCACACCTTCTTTACTTGTAGGGCAATGAACACTTTTTATTAATACTTGCTCTATGAAGGCATCTTAAGACAATGGAGCAATAGATAGTAAGCAGATAAGTAAATAGGCAATGGGTGAATATGTGGTAGTCGACTAGACTTAATGCTTATCTACTTCCCCTTAAAAAAGAAAAAAAAAAGTATCCACGGTGGCAGGTCTATCTTAGGGTAAGGAACGCTCGATGAAGGAATGGGCAGAACTGCTTCTTCGCAATACTAAATCCTAAATCCTTTCGCAACAAGGAACGTTCAGGAGAATGACGATCGCTGACGCTGACGATCAAAGTACGCTGGGAAGTTTGGAAAAAAAAAACTTTAAATGTTGAGTCGCAACGTAAACTGTCATGAATTTTCATCTCATCTAAGATTCTGCGAAGAGTCGTTGTAATGAGAGAAATGGTTTTGCGAAATTCAGCAACTGCGACTGCATTAAAGTCGGAAGGCAATTTTTTTTACTCGCTCTGTGCTGATACACGGTGCACTAAAAGTCCTTGTACACCCCTCATGAACGCTAATGGTATTGAGACATCTATTTGAAATTTTGGGCAGGTGTTGGGTGACGCAGTGGTCTCACCGAGTTTCAGCCTGATGACACCAAACGACGAACAGAAACCGAGGCTGAAGCTGTTATTGCTTTAGTCAATGTTGGCCAGCGCAATCGCGAAAATGCTCAAAGCACCCCGGTCAACCGTGCAGCTAAGGACCGACGTAGGAGTGGCCGCCCTTGCAGTCAACACTGTGGCATCAGTCAACACTGTGGCATCAGGCAACACTGTGGCATCAGGCAACACTGTGGCATCAGTCAACACTGTGGCATCAGTCAACATTGTGGCATCAGGCAACACTGTCATCAGTCAACACTGTGGCATCAGTCAACACTGTGGCATCAGTCAACACTGTGGCATCAGGCAACACTGTGGCATCAGGCAACACTGTGTCATCAGTCAACATTGTGGCATCAGGCAACACTGCGGCATCAGTCAACATTGTGGCATCAGGATACAGAGTGGCATCAGTCAACACTGTGGCATCAGTCAACACTGGCATCAGTCAACACTGTGGCATCAGTCAACACTGTGGCATCAGTCGACACTGTGGCAATGCGTCGCAGGGTAAAACAACTGCCGCGGCGAAATCCTCAGCGCTCGCTTCGCAAAACAGGCAAAATTGATTGGTGCGAACAGCCACATCCCACCGCAGACTGGTCAAGGGCAGTCTCAAGATGCAGCCCTACAAGCTGCAAAAGCTCCAGCTGGTTTATGACAAAAATAAAGGAGATGGGCTGCAAAAAGCAAAGGCACTGCTTCAGCGGTTTCAAAAGGACTGGGAACGGATTCTTTTCACTAAAGAGATTTTCTCTGCGGAAAAACACCTCAACATTCAATGACCGGTTCTGGCTGAAGGTGGGTAGAGCTCACTACGGCAACAGGAGAAACACCTGCAAAATCAACAAGGACTATTACCAGAAGGAAGTTCAGCCTTGGGCTGAGGGCATCTTTGGGTCACAGCATCAGACCTTCCAGCAGGATTCTGCCTCCTCTAAACATGGTAAAAAGCAGAATCCATTGGTGCGAGGCCGACTTTCCGGACATCATCAAGCCCAGTGAATAGCCTTCCAGCTCCCCAGATCTCAACCCTAAGAACTTCTCGATCTGGGGAATATCGACGGGGTTAAATATCCGGTTTCTCAGTGTGGTAAGAAGCGTCTGGAGGCTGTTGTGGCAGCCAATGGCGGCCATATTGAAAGCTAGTTTGCCAATAGGAAAGATACAGTGCAACCAACAATCGGTAAAAAAAATTCTATTTTATTTGCTTGTAATTTGGGTGAAAGTTTTATAATTAGAAGTTTCCTAAGGACTTTTGGTGCATTAACAAATAGCAAATTTCCTTAGCAAATTTTTTCTCATGTGCAAACTACAAAATTTACTACGATTTCTTTTCCCACTCGTGGAGGCTCTTATTTTGAGGAATGCTATTTTTTCCCCGAATGCGAAACTGTGGATGTTTGTGGTGTGAATTACAATTTCTCGATGCCCCTTTCATAACTTCACATTTATAATATTACCGAAATCGTGCTTGTGAATACGCATCATCTTCCACCAAACAAGCAAGCATACGGGTCAACGAACCCTCACACGAGCCGACGAAGAATGAAATCGCTGGAAACACGGCGCCACCCACAAGGAAACCACAAAAGAGAAACGAACCTCCTTCCCCGGCGCCTCCGTCGAGCTCAAACGACATCCTT
Organism: Darwinula stevensoni; assembly: GCA_905338385.1. Lineage (NCBI taxonomy): Eukaryota > Metazoa > Arthropoda > Ostracoda > Podocopida > Darwinulidae > Darwinula > Darwinula stevensoni. The sequence goes on from CAJPEV010005122.1 coordinate 4,804, forward strand.
CCTTTACGTCTGAAAGTCTTTTTTTTCTCTCTCTCCTTCGGGAAAGTCGAGATCGATCGCTTTGCGAATGCAAGGTGAAAATTGAGCCGGTCTTTTCTCGTCGAGTCTCTCTCGAGCAGCAAACCATCACAAATACATAGGCAATCCAGAAAAAAATTTAAACGTTACTTGGTACCATTCCACTTCACGCCTTCCCAGAGCCCACCGCTCGCATAGAAACTGTCCACACCTCCCCTCAGTTCTGCGCGAAACGAACGGCCGCAACTTGTCCTTTCGCTGCATCTTCGAGATGCGCTCGCTCGAGCTTCGTTTTCAACGTGTGTGTGTAATACCTTACGGTTTGGACGAACGGTACCACACTAGCATTGATACCGTCACGAAGCATGGTTTCCATCAAACTGCAGCGTCGTAGAAAAAAAAAAAATTCACGAAACCAGCCGGTATCAGATATTTATTTCACGAATAGGTTCACCGCATCTCCCTGCCCAAGATCCAGGTGCACTAGGTACTCCGGGCACTTCCAGAACTGGGTCCGTCCTTCAATAGTTTTTTCGTTCTGGTAATTGACGAATGGCCATGAGAACCGCGACACCAATCCACGCATCTGTCTCGTCTCTCTTTTTTGCCTGAGCAGATCGCATGCTTCCATATCCCTCCAGGCCTCACGGGCGACGGGTAAAATTTTGACGGAGAAGCCTTGGTCACCAGTAGACGGCGCGAGTGTGATATAGTGGGAGGAAATGGGTCAAAAGTTTTTTGGGCAGAATACAGGGTGTCCCATAAGTCATCGTATTCATTTAAGCGCTATTTCGTCATTTCAAAAGATGTGTTCCAGCAATCCTCCTCTAGTAGATCTTCCAGTTTTTAAATCATGAACACTATATCATAACTTGATAGTACTTCTTTTCTTTTGACTCTCGGGTAAGAAATTAAAGAAAAAACGAAAATTGTATGCGGAACCGCGAGTAAAATATCTTGCTGTGGATGGATACATTTGTACGAGTAACAGAGACGAGTCGAGAGTTTCAGATTGTTCACTGGTGAAACAAATCATGAAAACACAATCTGCAACATTTTTTTTTAAGCATTCCAACTTGTAGCGTGGAACACAACTGGGTGAAACTGAAATTTGCTGCGGGAGACTTCATGGAAATGCAATTTTTGTAACTTTTTTTTGGCGAAAATTGTGTTCACTGAATATTTTTACATTTTTGATTGCATAAGCATTTCGCTTTTATAGCAATAGCATGCACATGCTAATACATATTGCCATTTGAAACCCCACTCCGACTTATGGAACACCCTGTACTTCCCAACGCCCACTAAACGGTAAAATCCAATGATAAAATCTGTGCAAAGCAAAATTAGCGTTTCGAAAATTCATCAGAATGGTATATAGACATGGATCTGCCGCCAGTCACTCGAACGCCACATAGGGAAGGCGAAGCCATTTTAATGGAACATCGACCCATCATCACGCGAATAAATAGGACACGCCACAGAGAACACAAAAAAAAACGATCGAGACAGGCTCAATGCGGAATGTAGCAGCCGCGAGCCCTCTGGAGTTCCTTCATGAGGCGACGACGGAAGTCCCGGACCTGATCCGGGTTCACGTCCTCGGCTTGGGCGTGACATTCCTCTTTCTTCTTCTCCACCATGCATCGCAGGAAGTCCTTCGAGATAAGAGAGAGAGGAAAAAAAGTGATTTTTGTGAATGCCTTCCCTCGGCATTCGATAAGCCATTTCTACACAAGCTCAGTCGCGTCCTGTATGGATACTCGCTCCCCCCCCCCCCCCTTTCAGCGTAGTTAAGAGGCACCAACCTAATTTACATCTGTTCCATTTCATGACACAAAATTGGTATCCGCGTCATCCTACGGATAAACCGATGTCCCATATTTGTGAGGGTCAGGCCCACGATCTCTGCCTCCAGTCCGGAGCACGGACGTCGAGCTCACCTCTTTGATCTGACACTTCTCCCAGGGCGGTCGATCCTCGTCCTCCATCATCTCCCCCATCGCCTTCTCCCCGCACTCCTTCAACGCCTTCACGTGGCACGGCTCTACGCCCCCGAAGAACGACAAATCCAAATCGTCAACAAAATCCAACCGCGCGCCTTCTCCCGAAGGAACTTCGGATAGGAGCACCACGATAGTGGCAAACTTCGAGGTTAAGGTAGAGTTTGTTCTCCGGTCAGGTCTGACCTCGACGACCCCAACCATTCGGTTGCTCGGCGCCATGTTTCTCGGATGTATTTTGAAGCGACAGGAAAGAGACGTATCCATTTATAGACGCAAACTGTTTTCCCTCTGAAACGAGGCAGATAGCAGTCGTAACGAGTCTGATATCAGTGGAAACGAGGGATTCGATGTACGGCTCATATCCTTTGTCTCCACCGTAGGAGTTGCTCCGAGAGGATTCACCGAAACTTATTTTACCAATGAAATAATTGCTCCCTTCTTTTTTTATGCTTTTTTCCCCCCAAAATCGAGCATTGACGAACGTTCTGGGTCAAACTAAAGAATGGGTCCCGAGGAGTCGGGAAAAATACATTTGAAGGCCCCAAAACCATCTGAGGTCTTTTCCAAAAAAAAAAGCAATGGCGACAAAGAGGTCAGCAACCGCGCGGTTTGTGGTTTTCACGGCATTAAAGCGGTTTAAAACCGCAGGACGTCTTATCCATAGAGAGTGTCTAATGGAGGGGCCTCCCCTATGACGCGAGGCGCTGCACCCTCCCAGGCGCGGCCGCCATCTTACTAAAGTCGCACGAGCAAGGAGTTCATATGAGTTGATAGCAGACACAAGGAGAGGGGGAGGGCAAAAGAGGCAACTTTCCCGAGCTATATGCCTGGGGGCCTCCACGCCGGGACGCAACCGATCACGCCATTCATTCCCACGTGCGAGACTTCACCAAGATGGCGGAAGCACTTGCAAGTCTCGAGGCAGCGAAGGCCTCTCCAGAGACATCTATATACACACAATGGTCTTATCGGCTCCAAAGAACGCGAAGAAAACTGCGCTAACCGCCACTGACTGCAAGAAGCCCCGAAGCAGAAAAAGGAAATGACAATCTTGTTGTAATGGGAGACTGGAATGCGGTAGTAACAAGGACTTCAGAAGTTGATGGATGGGTTAAACGCGGTGGCGAAGAAGTTTGATATGAAGTTCAATGGGAAGAAGACAAAGGTGATGAAGATGTCTAGGAAAGGAGGAGGAATAATTAACATTGTGATTGACGGCCAGAAAGTGGAACAGGTGAAAAAGTTTAAGTACTAGGGTTAAACGCGGTGGCCAAGAAGTTTGATATGAAGATAAATGGGAAGAAGACAAAGGTGATGAAGATGTCTAGGAAAGGAGGAGGAATAATTAACATTGTGATTGACGGCCAGAAAGTGGAACAGGTGAGAAAGTTTAAGTACTTAGGAGCTTTGATCACAGATGATGGAAAGTGTGAGGTGGAGATCAGAACAAGAATAGGAATGGCAAAGGATGCTTTTAGCAAGAGAAAGGAGTTATTAACAAAGAGGATGAACCAAGAGGTAAAGAAAAAGATAGTGAAGGCAGTGGTGTGGAGTGTGGCTTTATATGGGTCCGAAGCATGGACTTTAAGGAAGGAAGACATCAGAAGGTTAGAGGCTTTTGAAATGTGGGTGTGGAGAAGGATGGAGAGAATAAGATGGATACATCGAAGAACAAATGAAGAAGTACTGGAAGTTGTTGGGGAAAAAAGAGGACTAATGAAAATGATTGCGAGAAGAAAGAAGAACTGAATTGGACACATTCTACGCGGAGAAGAATTGTTGAAGGAAGTGATAGAAGGAAGAATGGAAGGGAAAAGACCTAGAGGAAGGAAAAGAATTGGAATGCTGGAGGAACTGAAGGAAGGGTCGTTTGTGAAAATGAAGAGAAAGATGGAGAACAGATTGGAATGGAGAAGATGGATGCCTAGGACCTGCCAATAGGCAGAATACTTAAGAAAGAAGATTCGAACTGTATTGTTCGTTATCTATTTATTATCATACTCCAATTACTTTCTTCATGACATGCTCACGGCTCGTTCGTCATTTTATGCCATTCTATGCATTTACATTTTGCCAGCAATGTTATAAACTATGCGTTCTTCCTCCAGTGGGAGAGGGCTTAAGTAAATCAAAACGTATTCGAGACGTGGAGGTCGGTTTTCATGATTTGACATCAATGCCTCACCAGAGCGTGGGAGGTCAGCCGGGCGCGAGACGCACTCTAACGTAGGAGAGGACAAGGGTGCATGGTGTACATGGGTGGGCGCAAGACGTACTCTGGGTGGGGGGGGGACACAAGGCTTATTAATGCCCGCCAAGGAGTCAACAGGGAAGGAGCGAAGGATACAAACATTTTGGACTTTGTTTCTAATGAATAGACGGCTTTGGTGGCTCGTCCGATTAGTATCACACAAGATGACTTACGACAGTGCACGCACATTTAGGTGCATGCTTGGAAGCAATCATTTTGTTATAAAATACGCGCTCAGATTTTGATTTTTTTTCATGAATGGAGAGCTACTTGCTTTTTTGAATAAGTGACATATTGGAATGGTATTGAAATAAACTTAACAAGCCTTTTATTTCCAGCAAAATTAGGAAATTTTCCTATAAAGTATTTCCTTAAAACGAATTCTTTCAACCTCTCCTTTGAGTCCTTTTTATTATAAAAGAAAAGTTACATTGACCCATAAGTTATACAGGGACCGCAAAAAGGTCGTGATGGGATTTTAATCTTAAGTAAATACCCCAAGTACATAATCGAAAATTGTTTATTGCCAATTGAAGGGTACATCTGGGAGATATATTGCATGTTAGTTTTTGAGTATAACATCTTTAAAGGCTTACCACACATTGACTTTCTCGAAGAACTGCACTTTCCATGACAGAAGCCAAAGTCCAGATTAATGCTGTTTATCCCTGTGTTTGGAGACCTTCCTTGGCCTCCCAGGTCTTCGGGTTCATTAGCCCCAGACTTCTTCCTGCGGGGCTACTTAAAGGAAAGAATTTACCTTACGAAGCCCAGAACACTACAAGAATGAAAGGATAAGATACGCATAAAGATAAACAGCATTAATTGGGACACTGGTTTCTGTCATGGAAAGTGCAGTTCTTCGAGCACGTCAATGTGTGGCTAACAGTGGGAAGCATTTAAAAGATGTTATATTCATAAACTAACATGCAATATAATATCTCCCAGATGTACCCTTTAATTGGCAATAAACAATTTTCGATTACGTAATTATGATTTTTATTCATTCAAGTTTAAAATCCCGTCACGACTTTAGGCAGACCCTGTACTTAGTTAACGCCTATCGTTGGGGACCTACCACACCTTACTGTAGTTACACTTAATCCACCTGGTCCTCATTTTCTGTTGTTTGTTTCAGTTTTAGCAGTCAATAGGTTCTATGTTCACAGGGAATAGTAATATCACAACATTTCTCAAGAAAATACTAATAAATAAAAAAGATAGGAATTGTAATCAATGTTGACTCACTACAATGAGGCACAATAGGCAGGATGGAGATGGGCGGAGGGCTGTCATCACGCCTGGACTGGAGGTTTCTTCTGGCAAAGAGCAAAATACCTCTATAATCCACTTCCCCATCTCCTTCATCTTCAGGACGAAAGGTGCCTAAAAAGTAATTTTTTTTTTAAACATCTTCATGGAATCCAGAAAACTCGTTCCATCATCTGCATGTGCAGGACCTCAAGAGGGTATAAAAGCTAATAGTATGGCACTTATTTAGGATGGCAACTTACAATTACATTTTATGTTATTGGCAAGCAGTAGATAAGTAATATGATCATAAGGCACCGTTTTGCTCGCCACTCTTTTAGACGCCAATGACAAGTCACGAAGCCAGTTTTGATGGCAGACATTGCCTTGTCACAAAATCTTCGTGCCTTTCTCAACTGCGGGTTCTTTCCTCCTTTATAGCCAGACAAAACATGTTAGTCTACTCCTTGTCTTTAGTGTTCGGGAACAACCGCATTATCCCCTAATATACAGTATATACCGATATAATTGCAATATTATATTCGACTAAATTCATCAATAATTTCTCGATAGTCACTCTATTGAGGTCGTAGTCGACTGTGTCTCAGTCTAAATCAGGGGTGTCAAACAAAAACCAGTCGGTGGGCCGCATTCCTTACCCTGCAGAGGCGTGCGGGCCGCATCCATAGGATCGTTCGCAGAGGTTGCTGAGAGTCAATCCAGGCTGAGTTTCAAGAACAGGCGATGAGATGGATGAACCACCTCCGCAGGCCAGATCAGGCCCACAGGCAATATGTTTGACGCCCCTGGTCTAAATGAAACGATTGTATATGCCTTGATCTTTCATTCTTGGAGTGTCTCACCACGCTTTTGAATCTGAGCGCTCTACGCGAAGGATGTGTCTATCTCTTAAGTGTTATTTGTGACGCAGTCGGATTAGACCGCTTTAACCGCAGGATAGAACTCATAACGCGGTCGAGTTGGACTGCTTCAGTCAAACGACATTCAGAGCTACGATTCCAGTTTGTTTCCATCAATCAGAAGGCATTTCCCGAAACAAAAAAACATTGAAAATCTAACTGGCTTCGATGAACTAATTCCTTTCGAAGATGGCTGTATATCGGGTGTCAGCTCATATCGTTGGGCAGGCCGCATTCCTTGATGCTGAGCCCACCGCCACGGGCCCTGTGTTTGACACCGCTACTGCACGTAAACCCTAAGCTCTGAAAACCAACCCCCCCTCATTCTTTGAAATTCTAAGGTTTTGAATATACCCCACAAACTCATCGTTGTTTGTTTCGTCGGACCACTTGGTTGCATTATATTTCACATTTTCGAATGAAAATTATTCACTGGCTTTGTTTCAAAGAAAGTTATTTCACATGTGAATCATGGAAGGATATTTTCTTCTTAACAGGAAAATGAATCGGTGACATCGAAGAGACTCACAAGATAGACCATCTCCAATGAGTACTATTGACCTCTTGAATATATTTGCTGCCAGTTGGATTTGATGAAGAAGCGTGTCCGATATATTTGACTCCAATTCTCCATTTGACATGGACCCAGCATCTGAGCCTTTCGACACAGGTAAACTCGAGTGATCTTCGTCTTCTATTCTTTTCTGTAAGCACATCTGCAATTACGTTTCACCAAGGATTTCAAAATTCAATTGAGCTCCAACCTACAATAACTCAAAACATGGGGGAAATGACCAAAAAAACTCCATAACCATGCACTATTACAGTGCCTAAAAATCTGTGGACACGTACTTCTTTGAGGGCTGACATGAAGTCAAGAGAATTATCAGATCTGCGGATCATTTCAGGAAACATTCTACTTCTTGACAATATTATCTGGTGGTATAGTATTTTGTAATAAGCTATAAAAGGAGCTCTCAGAACCGAAAGCTGCTTGCAGCCAGTTTCCAGAGAGATTCCTTCTTGTCATACTTTGGCCTGGAGGGAGTCATAATTACTTTCTACCGCAACTTTTGCTTCCCTACTTCAGTGAGATATTCAAATCGCAATTGAAGGAAAGTTTTTCATGTACAGTACAGGGAAGCATGAGTCTAGTAGGCGCTCATCCAGGAAGTTCCCATTTGAGGAGAAAAGCGTTCTTCATGAAGACGGCACTGAGGAAAACCTCTCCCACCTCTCCCAGGAAAAATATAATCATACAGGGAAAATAAAGCTGTGAGAAATTTCTTTCATGCAAGATTTATTGAACCCGGCATTGCTTCTTCTGCAGAGACTAGCTGAAAGAGCCTGGATGCCGTTAGGCATTTATCTGGAAGAATGAATTTCAGTCCCAAGAAGGAGGTCCCATGGCGAAGTCTTGAGTCTCCTGGTCTTGTTGCCCTTTTCCGGTGTTAGATGCTGTGGGAGCTGGAAACCATTTTACGCCTACGTGAACTTCCCACAGAAAGCCTGTGTGCTTCTTACACAAGTCAAGATATCGTGCCCTTGGATCGCACTGGCTTTCTTTTTCGCTTTCTCAAAATCATGAAGTTCACAGTTGCTTCCCTTCAAGCTGGAAAAAAATTCAGGAGAAAGAAAAGGCAAAGACAGACCTTGAGAAGAGGAAGATGCAGGAGCGACCCCGTGAGACTGACGGAAAGGGACTCAAGGAGTCCGACTCCTTTACTCCGGATCTTCAACGCCACTGGGGGCCTGTGCTTTGGCTCCCAATCTACTCCCTGCAG
>CAJPEV010005123.1:6111-16938 GCA_905338385.1 Darwinula stevensoni
CGCCTCAATTTCGCGACACTACAACTCGCCATCCCAATGAGGTCACGTTTCATGGGCCGAAAGCAACAGCAACCATGGCAACGCACGGCGTCAACAGATCGATCTTTGAAACTTACACGTTTGCGTCGTGGGGGATCCCAAGAGGTTCTAGGCACGTTTCTAATAAGACCTACTGTTCTCAAGTGCACTCGATCTTCCCCACTAGACGTCGAGGGACATTTGAAGAGTTTTTGCTCCACATATAATGAGCATTTTCTCCATTCTCCTCTTCCTACTCGTCCAAGAGGCCGTCTTGGCCAAATACATGCTCCTGCCTGGAAACTACATTGGTAAAAACTCAATCACCGAATTCCCGGAATGGAAATCGTGCAGATGTGCAAACGCCTGCGACAAGTATCAGGAAATCCGTGGTCATATTACACTTCCTGGTAACATTCCAGTGATAATTTTTTTTTTCCTCATTCAGGGAAGAAAGGTGCCAAGGGTTCGCCCTGAAGAAGGGTGATGGTAGTTTCACTTGTCAGCTCCTCTCCAAAAACTCCACAATTGCAGTAGATCCTGATAAAACATCCAGGGTCTCTCTTTCAGGTAAGGGTTCCACCTAGTCCAAGGGATCCATGAAGGAGAGTACCAATACGCATTTGCTCATTTACACTTGTATCATGTACAAGCGCGAGCAGCATCACATATTCAACCTGTATACCTCGTATATGTCGTCGGGTTTTGTGGGATGGATTAATGAAATCGCGAATGGATAATGCTGACTCCCCAGCAGTAAAATCTACAAAATAAATTAATTAAGAGAAGATCGCTGACGTTATGGTAAGCAATCGTAGTTGTAGACAGGGTTGGAAACGATACAACGACCAGAAAATGCGATTTGTCATTAAAGGACTGGCATTGCTTCCTTTTCCTTCCCCATGTATTAAGAATTGCTATTCCTATCCACGGACATTTGTACTGCTATTCAAGGACTATAACTTTAAACCTAAATCTTTTCACCATATTCTCATGTTCTCAACCCATCTTTGTTCATTTTAATTATTTAAACTTGGATTGAATGAAACCTATCTTTATGTCTTAAAATATTGTTAGATATCCAGGAACCAATTCTGAATTTTTACTATAAAAAAAATAAATTGCCAAGAGTGACTACAAGAACAATATTTATATTGTAATTTGAATTTTAGACGCATAATTGGCCTGGAAATATATCACCTCAATTCTTTAACGTCCGAAAAACGAATGTCTCACTCCCACGCTTTCATTTAATGCTTCATTTCCTACATAATTACTATTGAAACATGTGAAATTCCCTGTCTTATAATTCAGAAAGTTCACCTCAGCTGAAAAATTGAAGTCATTGCCTAAAAAGCGCCTTAAGATTTCCGAAGAGTTGTAAGGAAGTCAGTACAGTCACGGATCTTCTTGGTAAATGATTTGACAAAACTTTCACGTACATGGTACATTCATGCAAACATTGACCTCACCATTTTTTAAGACTTCAAGAACTATACAATAGTTTACCCAACAAGAATGTCGGAGATATAGTGTCAACAAGCTAGGAGCGTCTATATCCAATATGTTTTTTTTCTTCCCTGCAGAAACAGTTGCTCCAAAAGAATTCGAATTTGCGATGGTCACGGGGAAAATTCATTTTCTGAGAGCGATGGGGGAAGGACAATACATGAAAGCAAAGACCACTTGCAAAGGCGAAGGTTTGGCTCACCTCGTCATGGACGATCGAGGTCAAGAGTGGCACGATTACGTCCTTGAATTCATGGAGTCGCATTTCCCATCTCAAAGCAAGTTTTGGATCGGAGCTGACGACATGAATTGGGATAAAGTGCACTCCTGGGTTGACGGTGAGGAAGATGATCCATTTTAGGATCATGAATGAGCGTTGAAGTTATTTATGCTTCATTGGTGGCAAAGAGAACAGGAGATTATGGTTCTACCGAATGTGGATGTAGTTCATCTACTGCTAGTATGATGAATCCTAGGGAAAGTTATATTCTCAGAAAGAATGATGGCGCGTATGAAGGCAATTATATTGTCGCAGCAAACTTGACATACTCATATACCAATGGAATAGAAGAACTGATGAATATTCCATGCAAGCTGACCTCACGCACTATTAGATTGTATTCGTTGCAGACACATTGGTGGCTGATTCAATGAAGACCTTCTGGCTTCCGGGCGAGCCGAATTTCAAGGAGGGAGCACAGGATGGGAGATGTGTCGCGATGGGGAAGTCTCCAGATTCTCCAGGGGGGATGTGGGAGGATGTCTCCTGTTTGAAAACCCTGCCTATCACCTGCGAAGTCCGTTTCCCCTAACTCCTACCCCAGAAACCCGCGAAAGATGTGAAGGCAGCTCTTAGTATTTGGGGAGTTTTCTTGTGGGAAAAGGAATTACACATAATTCTATTCACAATGTTGTTGATGAGTTATTGAATTTGAAGTCAGAGAGTTTACATACTACTATTTCATGTATAGGGGAATGTGTTACTGTCGAAACTTTTTATTTCTCCTATGGCCGATTGTCTTGCCTTTGTTTCAAATAGGGGTTTGTGAAACGTATCAGAAGTACTTGCACTGAAAAATGTATATGTCTAGTTAGCTCCATGTAATTTTCCCCCTTTCTTCTCTCGGAAAAATCATGAGTTTAATTGCTATGATAGTCATGCTCATGAGAAGATATTTCGACCGCTTTCGAAGGAAGTGTAGATATGAAACGACTTGGTTTGTAAAGCCTTGTCTATTTCTTGGTTGTTTTTTTAGAATGTGAACTCAGTCGTGGAGCACTTCTGTTAACATTACTAACAGAAGGAGCAATAAACTTGGAGGATGAAAACAGTAAAAATTTATTATATAGTTTATTTCTGTAAAAATGCTATTCTCTCCTCCATGCTAAGACCTGTTTCAAAGTGGATACAAAAAAGACCTGATTCCTAAACATGCAAAATATATTAAAGTTAATGTGATGCACAACATCTGTTCCAACATCCCAGTTGCAAGAATTAAGAAATCGACCAATTAATTAACGCTGATAGGTATTCGTCATACATGTGTTCGTTTCCCGTACAAAGTCGTAGAATCATTTTTTTAATTATCAGTTTCCTTTCCTTAGTGCCCATTAGGTGCAATAACGTTAATTGAAAGTTAAGCAACGATAGCTGTTTCTTAATCTTGCTAGACCTAATCACTCTATATTTGGATTGTCCCAACTGTCGATTGAAACATGAGAGCATCTATAAGAGACGTCATGACCGTAGGGCGAGGCTGACCTTCATCCGTTTGCTTCTTGTTCTCAATGAGCATCAGTCGCCTTCATCGTGATTCCCGATTTGTATGAATGATTTAATGCCTAAAACTTTGAGAGTGCTGGGGTCGGTTCCGCAACTGCTAACGTCACGGTTTCGCAACTCTCTCCAAAATTTGCATCATAACTGGGACGAATTGACTGAGTTCAATTATACAGGGATGGCCACTGGCTCGCATACATTGTTATGATGGAGGTTCTTCGTCCTGGTTTATTGTGGTCATGGGGAAAGACAGATAGATAGAAAAGGGGAAGAGGATCATTTCATGCTGATTGGAATTCTTTGTTGGCCTCCGTGGTGGACTAGGAGAACCTATTACATTCTAAACAATTATCGAACTTCGTATTATTTCGGTTCTGTTCAAATGGAATATGTCAATCCTACTCGTGATTCATGGTACTTTTCTAGCGAGGATGCAAAAGAAGCTATATGCCGTGAGTGGGGGTGGAATGTCCATGCATTGAAAATTTGCAAAGGAATCCTGAATAAAGATTTTTCCCCAATAAACTTTGACTGCGCTTCAATCTTCACGCACTGAAAAACACTAAAAAGGATCTGCATCACGTACATCAATAATTCTTACTTACATCAATTCAAACGTCTCGCGTTCCTCCACCTCCGTTGTTTGGATCTTCTCTTTCTAATGTAGGAGACATTATTGCGCTGAATTCATGGGATGAGCTGAGATTGAAACGGTGGTTTGCAGTGGCTGATAGATTTGGTGGAATACAGAGATATCTCGTCCAACATCCATAATTAACATGATGGCGGCCTGCTTGTATGCCATGCTTTCTAAAGGCATTTTCTTCTCGAAACTAGTCCAGACCGCACGAGGAACTCATAGGCCTAATGTTCCTCGACCGGTATGAAATGGTTCATGAAACTCGAAAAATACCTACATTCGGTCTAACGTTACACGCACTCTTTAAATGGGCCATGAGAAAGAGAGAATTAGAATGCGATTGGCCTAACATTACACGTCTTCAACAGGGTGTCTCGAAGAGCAGAGATTAATCATTGTAGGCTTAATTGGTTCTTAGGTTGGGGTGTTGAGATGCTTTTGATTGAAAAAAGGTAGGCTTAGCCCTGACCCGAAGACAGTCTGACGGTAAGGTCTAGGCCTAAGATTAGTGAGTTTCATAGAGAAGGAGGAAGGTGGGGGAGGATTGAGGTTGAAGAAGGAATAACCTCTGAAAATTAGTTTTCACATTACTACATATTAATTATTTCTAACTCTCCAAGAGAAGAAGCAGTTAACGAGCCAACTTAAGCTGAGAAATTTCCAGTCCGATAACCGTTTCCTGACACTCCAAAAAAACATGTACCTCTCAGGTGGGATTTGCAACTAGATGACTAACCCTCTAAGGGAAAATCCCCTCTTTGCTCCTAATGGTTGCAAGCCCACCCAGAGGAAGAAATCGGACTGGTTTTTTCCCCACCTCCTATCCGCCCTTCATAAAATTGCCATTCAGACCGGCGGATGCTGGAGTTCCAATGTAAGGCAAAACGACTTTTACCCAGGTAAATTTTATTATCATGGTGGACATTTTTAACATGCAGGGAACAATTTGCGGGGAAGAACACATTCGCTCATATGGGAGGTGTAACGGTATCGTTAGTCCTTATAAAGACCTTTTCGACTTCGTCGTCCATGGAGATCGAGCAGAAGAAAGATTTTACATTCCGGCGATAGGCACTGGTAGCGCCTATTGTCTTTCTTCTACCCCCTCCAGTAGCAAAATTCTATCTTCTTGTATTGCTCTCTGAGAGCATCGACAGAAACGAAATTATACATGCATCTTCCTCTCCCAACCCAGAATATTTAAAGGAAATTTGAAGCTCCATTTCCCAGGGGTTGTAGAGAACATCGTCGTTTTTGAAAGATGCGAATTTCATGTATTTTTCTCCCTTGTCCTGGGTAGCCACCCCTGCAAGATTTTCGGAACGAAGAGATGAACCATGAAAACGATATTGATTGACGAAAAGTGGTCTTTTCTGTTTGCGATGCACCATTTCGCCATAAAAATGAAATTAGATGTCGATCAATTAGACTTAGAGAGCTTGCTCTGGTACTGTCTCCCCAGTGTTGCCGGATACCGTGCCGAAATTACGCCAGATTCAAGACTACTTCAACATTCGTATCTGCGTCTGGACCTTCTGTTTTTTAAATGTATGATGCATTTTGTGCTGAGTTCAGGTGTTTATCTGAGAATGAAGCAGTGGTTAGCAGTGATCCATGGATGTGGTGGGAAATGGAAATATCTTGTAGCAACATCTTTGAATTAATATGATGGCGCGCACCGTGGTTATTATGCTTCCTGGAGGCATTCCCTCCCCAGACCTATCCGAGATGGTTCGAGGAACTCCAGATAGGCCTAACGTTTCACGTATACCTGATATGGTATATAAAACGCGAAACAGGCCTCAAAACCGTCTAACGTTACATGTCCTCTCTCAAATGGTTGGAGAAAGTATGAAGAGGCCTTCGATTGGCCTAACGTTACACGTCCCCAAGAGATGTATGGAAGACCACAGATGCAACCTTATAGGCCTAATTGGCCCTGTTAGTCGAGAATTGAGTTTCTTTTGGGACTCGTGGAATACGGCAGGTGCGCAATGATTTATGCTAAATTCTTCCTTTTCCCAGAAAAATGTGGCATGTGGCAACCCTATACCTAATTATTTTAAAGATAAAAATCCTGAATGATAATTATTTTCCCCGGACCTTGACCGCACTTCATTTTTCCCCTTCGAGAACATGCAACAAATTATCACATACCAGGCAGAGATGTTGCAAGAGAATGGAATAAGTGTCATGGGAGCTTTTCTCTTCAGACGCGTTAGCATGCTTACACCCGAGCCCATGTCCATAAAGCACCCCACCATTGCTGCCTCAATGTGAGAAGAGGTGAAGATGGACATCAAGGTGCTGAAGGAGCTAACAAGATTTTCTTTCTGCATGGTACGAGTTTGGCTAGCAATTCTGATGTGTCATAATGAACTTGTGTGTTGATACCGCTTGCTGCGTAGCCCATGAAAGAAGAAAAGCCCTCTCGTACTTTATACTCGTTTGACCATAGCAAATACAGAAAAATAAAAGTTCTTGACTGTAGCTGTTCAGTCTGAAGAAGTCGTGATAGTTCAAGCTGCATGTGGCTGACAATATGAGAATATCTATCAAACGTTTATCCCGTTTCAAAGTAGGGGAAGGTGAGGCAAAATGGGGCGAGGGGCAAAACGGGGCAACGCAGATTTTACCAAAACCATACCCGATATCTATCGGCTACTTACCCCATTATAACCGTCCATGACCGGTGCAAATTTTCAGGCACGGCGGCACTCTCTAAAGTAGTTTTAAACACATACGAAGAAAAATAAGAAAACTTCGACTTTTCATCAGCGAAACAAAGTAACATGGGAACATTGGAGACTTCCGATATTTTTTTTCTGGCTGAAGGTGAACATGTGAACTATTGCATGAAGTCATCATTTTTTGCATAGCTCACTAACCTCTTGATTGGCAGTGTCTTTCCTATAGACGGTGCTGATGGGACAAAATGGGGCGGTATAGCAGCTCTGTATATATATTCTAGTCTGGCTGGAACATCCATCACAATGGTTAGGCTCAGGCCGACGCGTTGTCTTACTGCTCAGATTCTTTCTCTCGCTCAAAACGCAGTGGAGGTTGGGTCACCGGAGTTCAGCTCATGACAGTTGTGCAGGCATCGAACACGACACGGATATGGACGTGTTTTTCTGTGACATCAGTAAATTTGCATCTATGAAGAATACATGGATAACAATTTGAAACAGCAATGATTGTTTTGCCTTAAATGTTTCATTGTTGTTTCCGTTATGTTGCCTTAGTAATTAGGCATGTCATAAAGATATAGGAAACTATGTGGGGGAAAATTGGATTAATTGTAGATGTTTCATTGCTCTTTCTGTTCTCTGACCTTTGTAAGTAAGAATGAAGACCTGAAGAAACGAGGGAAAACATATTGTAATTTGTGGATATTTTGTTGAGGTCTCTGTCCTGTGAACTTTGTAAATAGGCATAAAATGAAGACACCGGAAAACATGTGGATAATAATTAGTATTCTATTTGTAGATATTTCATCGATGTTACTGTTCTGTGGCCTATTTAAATAGATATGTATTATGAAAAAAAAAACATTGTAAAACACTATCTGGAGGATCACCCCGTTTTGCCCAGCAGAGGCACCCCATTTTGCCGAAGGGTGGGGCAAAACGTCGAGGACAACAACTTTTAGAATTGTTTGAGGGAAAAAACCGTCGCTGATTTCGCGATGAAGTTGAATCCTATTCGTAGGTAAGACATGACAGATACCGCATACCAATCCGCAACGTGCTACGCCAACTCCTTGGTACTAAATGTTAGCAGTTTTCCTGAACTGCCCCGGTTTGCCCCACTTTCTCCTAACGGTTGAAGAGTGGTGTTTCGTGATAGAAGAACGTCAATGGGAAGGATCATAACGAGATTGAGGGTTTCCTGGTTTGTGAAACAAAAGTCGACTTCGGCTAAAAATACACACGAGTAAAAAAGAAAAGGGATTTGGTTTTAAAAGAGAAGAGGCATGTACTTTTTTGAAAAGTAATTAGTTCAAGTTTCAAAATCTTAACTACGAAAACTGACTTGTAGAAAATCTTTTTTCGAATAATTTCACTAATTCATTTCGTGTTCTATTGCGACTTTTTTTTTGCAACTATTCACTTTCCACTAGAACTTTGCATCTGAAGGCTAAAAGAATAAAGAAAGATCGCCTATATGCTTATAATTCGTATGATGCAGAAGTATCTAGAGTTATTCAGTTGTAATATTTTTGGATTCACAAATTCAATCAACCCAGAAGATTGTACATCAGTCATAAGAAACTGAGTCATATATTCAGGCAATGAAGAATTATAGGCAAATTCGGCACGTTTTCACGGACTCCTCGTCCGGAATTTCCTGGAGTCTCATTCTGCCGGGTTACATCAGGAAACGGGACTATCTTGGAATTCCAAGGCATTCCCGTACGCTGTACGTGGGAAAAGATCGCATGAAATATGTAGAAAACCCCCTGCAATGGCAATAGGGTGAGAATCTCCTAATCGGCGGTTGGGCGCCATCTCGTGCCTATCAAAAGAATCTATTTTCTGTGGAGATAATTTAGATAATTCCATGTTGAAAACCCTTTGCGACTATTATGAAGCAAATGTAAAAAAGGATTTGCACTTAATAGCCTTCAAACGACTTCGCTAATCCATTAATAATCCCCACATGCTGAAAATGAGGATGCTAATTCTCAAGGTTTCTTGTCGATTCTTTACAGAAATCTTAACTTCAACTATTTCTCGACACTTAAAACTTTCGTTTATGTTGAAACAGCGTAGTTGTGCCAAAGGGGAACTTTAATTATTTTTATTAGGGCCTAAATATTACATTTTTTCATGTTGGCGGCTTTTAGCTTTGGCTTTCGCGAAAGCACCGGCATGAGGGTTTTCTGATGAAAAACTAGAGCATACTTCGGGGCAAAACCCACCCACGTATCTGTCAAAACATGACACATATCGATACAACTCCATAATAACTGGAAATGGTTGGAGAATGAAGTCTTTTGAAGTCCAGAGGACTTTTATCCATTAGCATACCTCTGCTCTGAGACATGGAGCAAAACTTTGGATTACAACGAAATGAAAAAGAAGAATACTAAGAATGGTTGTACTGTGGTCATGGACTCGTTCGCGTGGTAACAGTGACGTTCGTAGTATTGCTTTTTCCTCCATGGGAAAGAACATTGAAAACTCGAAGAGAGAGTGGAACGGGAAATATACTGAAGGTATCGACTTCCTCGGCTGTGGTGGTCGAGCGGAAGAAATATTAATGTTCTGCATGATTGACGGCCTTTCTATTTTCCCAACTTCTCCCCTGTGTGCACAAGCGGAATGTGCCAGGTGTTGTACGTGATTTATGAAACTTATTTTCTTCCCATGGAAGTTTAGTAGACCATATGCAGGGTCCAATGAGATGCTCATGGTGAATTCTTTCCAAAGACATCATGATTAACAAATTTTTTTCCACAGACCACAAACTTTTTCTTCCTCCAAAAACCTAGAACGTATAAAGAAACCGTGCAGCATGTTCAGATGAAGTAATTCTCAACAAGGCCGCCCAGAGGTTTCCAGGGGTCTGGGGGAATACTGAACCGAAGACCACTTTGGGGCCCCTTAAAGCCCTTTGGAGACCCACCTTGGGACCCCTTGATACCCAGGTCCCGTGGCAGATAGCCCCCTTTGACCCCCCTCTAGGCGGGCCCGATTCTCATCCTTTGCAAGACAAAGTCATATTACTGGAGGGAATCACGACACAAGCGATTAATGGTGAATTTCACTTTCCAATTTCGCTGTTGGCTGTGGTCACGAAATTAGTTTTTTTATCCTCTTGGAGGAATGTATAATATAATAATGCAATATAATAATATAATATTCCTATAATTATCCACGAAGATGCAAGAAACTAGACATGGAATGGGTAGAAATTATCTGAAAATCTTTGCTTGGGCAAGACGAACAGGACCGTTTCTGAGTATCGCTTTTGAGAAAATATCGACGAAGCGGCGTGATGAGCAGTATGATGATGAAACAAGCATGTGGTGCTCAACAATGGAACAGTGAGGATTCATAATTATATTTTATGATGGACGGGTATAACATGAGCCCCTCAAGTTGGATGTTGAACAGTATCTCCATGTATAGATTACAATAACGTTGATGTTGGCTTTGGCTGTCACCCGAATGCAAAAGAGTCCAAGACTCCTAGACTTTCCATCTTTCAGGAATCCACTGCTGAATGTACAAATGCTGAACAAGCCAGATACGCGCTTGGTTCACATAACTATCTCACTTCTACTAGCTTCTGGGAGCTTCTGCAAGACAATATGCAGGGTGAGATGGAAGACCAATGAAACAGGCCTTTTTCAAGGAATACAACGCGAATAAACATGTTTTTCTTGAACGATGCATAACAATTTTGCTTTTAATTTGAGATGCCAATACTCCAATGTATTTTAACGCTAAATAAATGTTCAACTTTCCAACACATATGAAGCATGAGGAAGTCAGGCATTTTTCATGCCTGCTAAATATTTATTCCAATAGCACACAGGCTATCTTCTGAAACTCGTTGCCGGCTAAATCTGAGTCTGGGGTAGAAAAAATATAATTGGATTTGTTGTCATTTCATCCAGAATTTGTGTCTTTGCAGATTTATTCCCGCTGTGAAAGGCAATGATGCACGGGAAGACATATTTCTTTCTTTTTCGATTACTCACACTCGAGAAAAAAGACGTAAAATAGAGGTTTAAAATATCTCATTTCAATTCAGGAAATAATCGACTTTGAAAATCAATTACCTATTCTAGTTCTTGCCATTGAAAGGCCACAGAAAGTTCTGCTTCCCACGACAAGCCACCACTCACCATTCCCTAAAGACTCATTCA